>CAVNVL010000122.1:0-51483 GCA_963691935.1 Nephrotoma guestfalica | reverse complement strand
CGCAATATCGAACCTCCGATACATAATTTTCACATAATTTCTTATTAGGTTGACCTATGAATATTTGCAACTATATCCGTCTAATTTCGTAGAAAAAATTTCAATTAATTTTTCACAAATTTTGCAGGTCGGGACCTGCGTTGTTTTTCCGTCCGAAAAATACGAAACAAAAAAAATCATTGTTCCAAATATTGGACTATTGTACCAATTATGATAGGTTATTTAATTCTGAATAAAAATCCGTTTAAATTGAGTGAAAACAACGTCTGTTTTCCTGTAATCGACGTTTGATGTTGTAAGAAAATCGTCCGATGAAATTGATACTCTCCATACACATAATATGAAATATCGCAATATCGACCTCCGATACATAATTTCACATAATTTCTTTATTAGGTTGACCTTATGAATATTTGCAACTATATGCCGTCTAATTTCGGTAGAAAAAAATTTCATTAATTTTCACAAATTTTGCAGGTCGGGACCTGCGTTGTTTTTCCGTCCGAAAAATACGAAACAAAAAAAATCATTGTTCCAAATATTGGACTATTGTACCAATTATGATAGTTTATTTAATTCTGAATAAAAATCCGTTTAAATTGAGTGAAAACAACGTCTGGTTTTCCTGTAATCGACGTTTGATGTTAGTAAGAAAATCGTCCGATGAATTTGGATACTCTCCATACACATAATATGAAATATCGCAATATCGAACCTCCGATACATAATTTTCACATAATTTCTTTATTAGGTTGACCTTATGAATATTTGCAACTATATGCCGTCTAATTTCGGTAGAAAAAATTTCAATTAATTTTCACAAATTTTGCAGGTCGGGACCTGCGTTGTTTTTCCGTCCGAAAAATACGAAACAAAAAAAATCATTGTTCCAAATATTGGACTATTTGTACCAATTATGATAGGTTATTTAATTCTGAATAAAAATCCGTTTAAATTGAGTGAAAACAACGTCTGGTTTTCCTGTAATCGACGTTTTGATGTTGTAAGAAAATCGTCCGATGAAATTGGATACTCTCCATACACATAATATGAAATATCGCAATATCGAACCTCCGATACATAATTTTCACATAATTTCTTTATTAGGTTGACCTTATGGAATATTTGCAACTATATGCCGTCTAATTTCGGTAGAAAAAATTTCAATTAATTTTCACAAATTTTGCAGGTCGGACCTGCGTTGTTTTTTCCGTCCGAAAAATACGAAACAAAAAAAAATCATTGTTCCAAATATTGGACTATTGTACCAATTATGATAGTTATTTAATTCTGAATAAAAATCCGTTTAAATTGAGTGCAAACAACGTCCTGGTTTTCCTGTAATCGACGTTTGATGTTGTAAGAAAATCGTCCGATGAATTGGATACTCTCCATACACATAATATGAAATATCGCAATATCGAACCTCCGATACATAATTTTCACATAATTTCTTATTAGGTTGACCTTATGAATATTTGCAACTATATGCCGTCTAATTTCGGTAGAAAAAAATTTCAATTAATTTTCACAAATTTGCAGGTCGGGACCTGCGTTGTTTTTTCCGTCCGAAAAATACGAAACAAAAAAAAAATCATTGTTCAAATATTGGACTATTGTACCAATTATGATAGGTTTTTTAATTCTGAATAAAAATCCGTTTAAATTGAGTGGAAAACAACGTCTGGTTTTCCTGTAATCGACGTTTGATGTTGTAAGAAAATCGTCCGATGAAATTGGATACTCTCCATACACATAATATGAAATATCGCAATATCGAACCTCCGATACATAATTTTCACATAATTTCTTTATTAGGTTGACCTTATGAATATTTGCAACTATATGCCGTCTAATTTCGGTAGAAAAAAATTTCAATTAATTTTCACAAATTTTGCAGGTCGGGACCTGCGTTGTTTTTCCGTCCGAAAAATACGAAACAAAAAAAATCATTGTTCCAAATATTGGACTATTGTACCAATTATGATAGGTTATTTAATTCTGAATAAAAATCCGTTTAAATTGAGTGAAAACAACGTCTGGTTTTCCTGTAATCGACGTTTGATGTTGTAAGAAAATCGTCCGATGAAATTGGATACTCTCCATACACATAATATGAAATATCGCAATATCGAACCTCCGATACATAATTTTCACATAATTTCTTTATTAGGTTGACCTTATGAATATTTGCAACTATATGCCGTCTAATTTCGGTAGAAAAAAATTTCAATTAATTTTCACAAATTTTGCAGGTCGGGACCTGCGTTGTTTTTCCGTCCGAAAAATACGAAACAAAAAAAATCATTGTTCCAAATATTGGACTATTGTACCAATTATGATAGGTTATTTAATTCTGAATAAAAATCCGTTTAAATTGAGTGAAAACAACGTCTGGTTTTCCTGTAATCGACGTTTGATGTTGTAAGAAAATCGTCCGATGAAATTGGATACTCTCCATACACATAATATGAAATATCGCAATATCGAACCTCCGATACATAATTTTCACATAATTTCTTTATTAGGTTGACCTTATGAATATTTGCAACTATATGCCGTCTAATTTCGGTAGAAAAAAATTTCAATTAATTTTCACAAATTTTGCAGGTCGGGACCTGCGTTGTTTTTCCGTCCGAAAAATACGAAACAAAAAAAATCATTGTTCCAAATATTGGACTATGTACCAATTATGATAGGTTATTTAATTCTGAATAAAAATCCGTTTAAATTGAGTGAAAACAACGTCTGGTTTTCCTGTAATCGACGTTTGATGTTGTAAGAAAATCGTCCGATGAAATTGGATACTCTCCATACACATAATATGAAATATCGCAATATCGAACCTCCGATACATAATTTTCACATAATTTCTTTATTAGGTTGACCTTATGAATATTTGCAACTATATGCCGTCTAATTTCGGTAGAAAAAAATTTCAATTAATTTTCACAAATTTTGCAGGTCGGGACCTGCGTTGTTTTTCCGTCCGAAAAATACGAAACAAAAAAAATCATTGTTCCAAATATTGGACTAATGTACCAATTATGATAGGTTATTTAATTCTGAATAAAAATCCGTTTAAATTGAGTCAAAACAACGTCTGGTTTTCCTGTAATCGACGTTTGAAGTTGTAAGAAAATCGTCCGATGAAATTGGATACTCTCCATACACATAATATGAAATATCGCAATATCGAACCTCCGATACATAATTTTCACATAATTTCTTTATTAGGTTGACCTTATGAATATTTGCAACTATATGCCGTCTAATTTCGGTAGAAAAAAATTTCAATTAATTTTCACAAATTTTGCAGGTCGGGACCTGCGTTGTTTTTCCGTCGAAAAATACGAAACAAAAAAAATCATTGTTCCAAATATTGGACTATTGTACCAATTATGATAGGTTATTTAATTCTGAATAAAAATCCGTTTAAATTGAGTGAAAACAACGTCTGGTTTTCCTGTAATCGACGTTTGATGTTGTAAGAAAATCGTCCGATGAAATTGGATACTCTCCATACACATAATATGAAATATCGCAATATCGAACCTCCGATACATAATTTTCACATAATTTCTTTATTAGGTTGACCTTATGAATATTTGCAACTATATGCCGTCTAATTTCGGTAGAAAAAAATTTCAATTAATTTTCACAAATTTTGCAGGTCGGGACCTGCGTTGTTTTTCCGTCCGAAAAATACGAAACAAAAAAAATCATTGTTCCAAATATTGGACTATTGTACCAATTATGATAGGTTATTTAATTCTGAATAAAAATCCGTTTAAATTGAGTCAAAACAACGTCTGGTTTTCCTGTAATCGACGTTTGAAGTTGTAAGAAAATCGTCCGATGAAATTGGATGCTCTCCATACACATAATATGAAATATCGCAATATCGAACCTCCGATACATAATTTTCACATAATTTCTTTATTAGGTTGACCTTATGAATATTTGCAACTATATGCCGTCTAATTTCGGTAGAAAAAAATTTCAATTAATTTTCACAAATTTTGCAGGTCGGGACCTGCATTGTTTTTCCGTCCGAAAAATACGAAACAAAAAAAATCATTGTTCCAAATATTGGACTATTGTACCAATTATGATAGGTTATTTAATTCTGAATAAAAATCCGTTTAAATTGAGTGAAAACAACGTCTGGTTTTCCTGTAATCGACGTTTGATGTTGTAAGAAAATCGTCCGATGAAATTGGATACTCTCCATACACATAATATGAAATATCGCAATATCGAACCTCCGATACATAATTTTCACATAATTTCTTTATTAGGTTGACCTTATGAATATTTGCAACTATATGCCGTCTAATTTCGGTAGAAAAAAATTTCAATTAATTTTCACAAATTTTGCAGGTCGGGACCTGCGTTGTTTTTCCGTCCGAAAAATACGAAACAAAAAAAATCATTGTTCCAAATATTGGACTATTGTACCAATTATGATAGGTTATTTAATTCTGAATAAAAATCCGTTTAAATTGAGTCAAAACAACGTCTGGTTTTCCTGTAATCGACGTTTGATGTTGTAAGAAAATCGTCCGATGAAATTGGATACTCTCCATACACATAATATGAAATATCGCAATATCGAACCTCCGATACATAATTTTCACATAATTTCTTTATTAGGTTGACCTTATGAATATTTGCAACTATATGCCGTCTAATTTCGGTAGAAAAAAAATTTCAATTAATTTTCACAAATTTTGCAGGTCGGGACCTGCGTTGTTTTTCCGTCCGAAAAATACGAAACAAAAAAAATCATTGTTCCAAATATTGGACTATTGTACCAATTATGATAGGTTATTTAATTCTGAATAAAAATCCGTTTAAATTGAGTCAAAACAACGTCTGGTTTTCCTGTAATCGACGTTTGAAGTTGTAAGAAAATCGTCCGATGAAATTGGATACTCTCCATACACATAATATGAAATATCGCAATATCGAACCTCCGATACATAATTTTCACATAATTTCTTTATTAGGTTGACCTTATGAATATTTGCAACTATATGCCGTCTAATTTCGGTAGAAAAAAATTTCAATTAATTTTCACAAATTTTGCAGGTCGGGACCTGCGTTGTTTTTCCGTCCGAAAAATACGAAACAAAAAAAATCATTGTTCCAAATATTGGACTATTGTACCAATTATGATAGGTTATTTAATTCTGAATAAAAATCCGTTTAAATTGAGTGAAAACAACGTCTGGTTTTCCTGTAATCGACGTTTGATGTTGTAAGAAAATCGTCCGATGAAATTGGATACTCTCCATACACATAATATGAAATATCGCAATATCGAACCTCCGATACATAATTTTCACATAATTTCTTTATTAGGTTGACCTTATGAATATTTGCAACTATATGCCGTCTAATTTCGGTAGAAAAAAATTTCAATTAATTTTCACAAATTTTGCAGGTCGGGACCTGCGTTGTTTTTTCCGTCCGAAAAATACGAAACAAAAAAAATCATTGTTCCAAATATTGGACTATTGTACCAATTATGATAGGTTATTTAATTCTGAATAAAAATCCGTTTAAATTGAGTGAAAACAACGTCTGGTTTTCCTGTAATCGACGTTTGATGTTGTAAGAAAATCGTCCGATGAAATTGGATACTCTCCATACACATAATATGAAATATCGCAATATCGAACCTCCGATACATAATTTTCACATAATTTCTTTATTAGGTTGACCTTATGAATATTTGCAACTATATGCCGTCTAATTTCGGTAGAAAAAAATTTCAATTAATTTTCACAAATTTTGCAGGTCGGGACCTGCGTTGTTTTTCCGTCCGAAAAATACGAAACAAAAAAAATCATTGTTCCAAATATTGGACTATTGTACCAATTATGATAGGTTATTTAATTCTGAATAAAAATCCGTTTAAATTGAGTCAAAACAACGTCTGGTTTTCCTGTAATCGACGTTTGAAGTTGTAAGAAAATCGTCCGATGAAATTGGATACTCTCCATACACATAATATGAAATATCGCAATATCGAACCTCCGATACATAATTTTCACATAATTTCTTTATTAGGTTGACCTTATGAATATTTGCAACTATATGCCGTCTAATTTCGGTAGAAAAAAATTTCAATTAATTTTCACAAATTTTGCAGGTCGGGACCTGCGTTGTTTTTCCGTCCGAAAAATACGAAACAAAAAAAATCATTGTTCCAAATATTGGACTATTGTACCAATTATGATAGGTTATTTAATTCTGAATAAAAATCCGTTTAAATTGAGTGAAAACAACGTCTGGTTTTCCTGTAATCGACGTTTGATGTTGTAAGAAAATCGTCCGATGAAATTGGATACTCTCCATACACATAATATGAAATATCGCAATATCGAACCTCCGATACATAATTTTCACATAATTTCTTTATTAGGTTGACCTTATGAATATTTGCAACTATATGCCGTCTAATTTCGGTAGAAAAAAATTTCAATTAATTTTCACAAATTTTGCAGGTCGGGACCTGCGTTGTTTTTCCGTCCGAAAAATACGAAACAAAAAAAATCATTGTTCCAAATATTGGACTATTGTACCAATTATGATAGGTTATTTAATTCTGAATAAAAATCCGTTTAAATTGAGTCAAAACAACGTCTGGTTTTCCTGTAATCGACGTTTGAAGTTGTAAGAAAATCGTCCGATGAAATTGGATACTCTCCATACACATAATATGAAATATCGCAATATCGAACCTCCGATACATAATTTTCACATAATTTCTTTATTAGGTTGACCTTATGAATATTTGCAACTATATGCCGTCTAATTTCGGTAGAAAAAAATTTCAATTAATTTTCACAAATTTTGCAGGTCGGGACCTGCATTGTTTTTCCGTCCGAAAATACGAAACAAAAAAAATCATTGTTCCAAATATTGGACTATTGTACCAATTATGATAGGTTATTTAATTCTGAATAAAAATCCGTTTAAATTGAGTGAAAACAACGTCTGGTTTTCCTGTAATCGACGTTTGATGTTGTAAGAAAATCGTCCGATGAAATTGGATACTCTCCATACACATAATATGAAATATCGCAATATCGAACCTCCGATACATAATTTTCACATAATTTCTTTATTAGGTTGACCTTATGAATATTTGCAACTATATGCCGTCTAATTTCGGTAGAAAAAAATTTCAATTAATTTTCACAAATTTTGCAGGTCGGGACCTGCGTTGTTTTTCCGTCCGAAAAATACGAAACAAAAAAAATCATTGTTCCAAATATTGGACTATTGTACCAATTATGATAGGTTATTTAATTCTGAATAAAAATCCGTTTAAATTGAGTCAAAACAACGTCTGGTTTTCCTGTAATCGACGTTTGATGTTGTAAGAAAATCGTCCGATGAAATTGGATACTCTCCATACACATAATATGAAATATCGCAATATCGAACCTCCGATACATAATTTTCACATAATTTCTTTATTAGGTTGACCTTATGAATATTTGCAACTATATGCCGTCTAATTTCGGTAGAAAAAAATTTCAATTAATTTTCACAAATTTTGCAGGTCGGGACCTGCGTTGTTTTTCCGTCCGAAAAATACGAAACAAAAAAAATCATTGTTCCAATATTGGACTATTGTACCAATTATGATAGGTTATTTAATTCTGAATAAAAATCCGTTTAAATTGAGTCAAAACAACGTCTGGTTTTCCTGTAATCGACGTTTGAAGTTGTAAGAAAATCGTCCGATGAAATTGGATACTCTCCATACACATAATATGAAATATCGCAATATCGAACCTCCGATACATAATTTTCACATAATTTCTTTATTAGGTTGACCTTATGAATATTTGCAACTATATGCCGTCTAATTTCGGTAGAAAAAAATTTCAATTAATTTTCACAAATTTTGCAGGTCGGGACCTGCGTTGTTTTTCCGTCCGAAAAATACGAAACAAAAAAAATCATTGTTCCAAATATTGGACTATTGTACCAATTATGATAGGTTATTTAATTCTGAATAAAAATCCGTTTAAATTGAGTCAAAACAACGTCTGGTTTTCCTGTAATCGACGTTTGAAGTTGTAAGAAAATCGTCCGATGAAATTGGATACTCTCCATACACATAATATGAAATATCGCAATATCGAACCTCCGATACATAATTTTCACATAATTTCTTTATTAGGTTGACCTTATGAATATTTGCAACTATATGCCGTCTAATTTCGGTAGAAAAAAATTTCAATTAATTTTCACAAATTTTGCAGGTCGGGACCTGCGTTGTTTTTCCGTCCGAAAAATACGAAACAAAAAAAATCATTGTTCCAAATATTGGACTATTGTACCAATTATGATAGGTTATTTAATTCTGAATAAAAATCCGTTAAATTGAGTCAAAACAACGTCTGGTTTTCCTGTAATCGACGTTTGAAGTTGTAAGAAATCGTCCGATGAAATTGGATGCTCTCCATACACATAATATGAAATATCGCAATATCGAACCTCCGATACATAATTTTCACATAATTTCTTTATTAGGTTGACCTTATGAATATTTGCAACTATATGCCGTCTAATTTCGGTAGAAAAAAATTTCAATTAATTTTCACAAATTTTGCAGGTCGGGACCTGCATTGTTTTTCCGTCCGAAAAATACGAAACAAAAAAAATCATTGTTCCAAATATTGGACTATTGTACCAATTATGATAGGTTATTTAATTCTGAATAAAAATCCGTTTAAATTGAGTGAAAACAACGTCTGGTTTTCCTGTAATCGACGTTTGATGTTGTAAGAAAATCGTCCGATGAAATTGGATACTCTCCATACACATAATATGAAATATCGCAATATCGAACCTCCGATACATAATTTTCACATAATTTCTTTATTAGGTTGACCTTATGAATATTTGCAACTATATGCCGTCTAATTTCGGTAGAAAAAAATTTCAATTAATTTTCACAAATTTTGCAGGTCGGGACCTGCGTTGTTTTTCCGTCCGAAAAATACGAAACAAAAAAAATCATTGTTCCAAATATTGGACTATTGTACCAATTATGATAGGTTATTTAATTCTGAATAAAAATCCGTTTAAATTGAGTCAAAACAACGTCTGGTTTTCCTGTAATCGACGTTTGATGTTGTAAGAAAATCGTCCGATGAAATTGGATACTCTCCATACACATAATATGAAATATCGCAATATCGAACCTCCGATACATAATTTTCACATAATTTCTTTATTAGGTTGACCTTATGAATATTTGCAACTATATGCCGTCTAATTTCGGTAGAAAAAAATTTCAATTAATTTTCACAAATTTTGCAGGTCGGGACCTGCGTTGTTTTTCCGTCCGAAAAATACGAAACAAAAAAAATCATTGTTCCAAATATTGGACTATTGTACCAATTATGATAGGTTATTTAATTCTGAATAAAAATCCGTTTAAATTGAGTCAAAACAACGTCTGGTTTTCCTGTAATCGACGTTTGAAGTTGTAAGAAAATCGTCCGATGAAATTGGATACTCTCCATACACATAATATGAAATATCGCAATATCGAACCTCCGATACATAATTTTCACATAATTTCTTTATTAGGTTGACCTTATGAATATTTGCAACTATATGCCGTCTAATTTCGGTAGAAAAAAATTTCAATTAATTTTCACAAATTTTGCAGGTCGGGACCTGCGTTGTTTTTCCGTCCGAAAAATACGAAACAAAAAAAATCATTGTTCCAAATATTGGACTATTGTACCAATTATGATAGGTTATTTAATTCTGAATAAAAATCCGTTTAAATTGAGTCAAAACAACGTCTGGTTTTCCTGTAATCGACGTTTGATGTTGTAAGAAAATCGTCCGATGAAATTGGATACTCTCCATACACATAATATGAAATATCGCAATATCGAACCTCCGATACATAATTTTCACATAATTTCTTTATTAGGTTGACCTTATGAATATTTGCAACTATATGCCGTCTAATTTCGGTAGAAAAAAATTTCAATTAATTTTCACAAATTTTGCAGGTCGGGACCTGCGTTGTTTTTCCGTCCGAAAAATACGAAACAAAAAAAATCATTGTTCCAAATATTGGACTATTGTACCAATTATGATAGGTTATTTAATTCTGAATAAAAATCCGTTTAAATTGAGTGAAAACAACGTCTGGTTTTCCTGTAATCGACGTTTGATGTTAGTAAGAAAATCGTCCGATGAAATTGGATACTCTCCATACACATAATATGAAATATCGCAATATCGAACCTCCGATACATAATTTTCACATAATTTCTTTATTAGGTTGACCTTATGAATATTTGCAACTATATGCCGTCTAATTTCGGTAGAAAAAAATTTCAATTAATTTTCACAAATTTTGCAGGTCGGGACCTGCGTTGTTTTTCCGTCCGAAAAATACGAAACAAAAAAAATCATTGTTCCAAATATTGGACTATTGTACCAATTATGATAGGTTATTTAATTCTGAATAAAAATCCGTTTAAATTGAGTGAAAACAACGTCTGGTTTTCCTGTAATCGACGTTTGATGTTGTAAGAAAATCGTCCGATGAAATTGGATACTCTCCATACACATAATATGAAATATCGCAATATCGAACCTCCGATACATAATTTTCACATAATTTCTTTATTAGGTTGACCTTATGAATATTTGCAACTATATGCCGTCTAATTTCGGTAGAAAAAAATTTCAATTAATTTTCACAAATTTTGCAGGTCGGGACCTGCGTTGTTTTTCCGTCCGAAAAATACGAAACAAAAAAAATCATTGTTCCAAATATTGGACTAATGTACCAATTATGATAGGTTATTTAATTCTGAATAAAAATCCGTTTAAATTGAGTCAAAACAACGTCTGGTTTTCCTGTAATCGACGTTTGATGTTGTAAGAAAATCGTCCGATGAAATTGGATACTCTCCATACACATAATATGAAATATCGCAATATCGAACCTCCGATACATAATTTTCACATAATTTCTTTATTAGGTTGACCTTATGAATATTTGCAACTATATGCCGTCTAATTTCGGTAGAAAAAAATTTCAATTAATTTTCACAAATTTTGCAGGTCGGGACCTGCGTTGTTTTTCCGTCCGAAAAATACGAAACAAAAAAAATCATTGTTCCAAATATTGGACTATTGTACCAATTATGATAGGTTATTTAATTCTGAATAAAAATCCGTTTAAATTGAGTGAAAACAACGTCTGGTTTTCCTGTAATCGACGTTTGATGTTGTAAGAAAATCGTCCGATGAAATTGGATACTCTCCATACACATAATATGAAATATCGCAATATCGAACCTCCGATACATAATTTTCACATAATTTCTTTATTAGGTTGACCTTATGAATATTTGCAACTATATGCCGTCTAATTTCGGTAGAAAAAAATTTCAATTAATTTTCACAAATTTTGCAGGTCGGGACCTGCGTTGTTTTTCCGTCCGAAAAATACGAAACAAAAAAAATCATTGTTCCAAATATTGGACTATTGTACCAATTATGATAGGTTATTTAATTCTGAATAAAAATCCGTTTAAATTGAGTCAAAACAACGTCTGGTTTTCCTGTAATCGACGTTTGAAGTTGTAAGAAAATCGTCCGATGAAATTGGATACTCTCCATACACATAATATGAAATATCGCAATATCGAACCTCCGATACATAATTTTCACATAATTTCTTTATTAGGTTGACCTTATGAATATTTGCAACTATATGCCGTCTAATTTCGGTAGAAAAAAATTTCAATTAATTTTCACAAATTTTGCAGGTCGGGACCTGCGTTGTTTTTCCGTCCGAAAAATACGAAACAAAAAAAATCATTGTTCCAAATATTGGACTATTGTACCAATTATGATAGGTTATTTAATTCTGAATAAAAATCCGTTTAAATTGAGTGAAAACAACGTCTGGTTTTCCTGTAATCGACGTTTGATGTTGTAAGAAAATCGTCCGATGAAATTGGATACTCTCCATACACATAATATGAAATATCGCAATATCGAACCTCCGATACATAATTTTCACATAATTTCTTTATTAGGTTGACCTTATGAATATTTGCAACTATATGCCGTCTAATTTCGGTAGAAAAAAATTTCAATTAATTTTCACAAATTTTGCAGGTCGGGACCTGCGTTGTTTTTCCGTCCGAAAAATACGAAACAAAAAAAATCATTGTTCCAAATATTGGACTATTGTACCAATTATGATAGGTTATTTAATTCTGAATAAAAATCCGTTTAAATTGAGTGCAAAACAACGTCTGGTTTTCCTGTAATCGACGTTGATGTTGTAAGAAAAATCGTCCGATGAAATTGGATACTCTCCATACACATAATATGAAATATCGCAATATCGAACCTCCGATACATAATTTTCACATAATTTCTTTATTAGGTTGACCTTATGAATATTTGCAACTATATGCCGTCTAATTTCGGTAGAAAAAAATTTCAATTAATTTTCACAAATTTTGCAGGTCGGGACCTGCGTTGTTTTTCCGTCCGAAAAATACGAAACAAAAAAAATCATTGTTCCAAATATTGGACTATTGTACCAATTATGATAGGTTATTTAATTCTGAATAAAAATCCGTTTAAATTGAGTCAAAACAACGTCTGGTTTTCCTGTAATCGACGTTTGAAGTTGTAAGAAAATCGTCCGATGAAATTGGATACTCTCCATACACATAATATGAAATATCGCAATATCGAACCTCCGATACATAATTTTCACATAATTTCTTTATTAGGTTGACCTTATGAATATTTGCAACTATATGCCGTCTAATTTCGGTAGAAAAAAATTTCAATTAATTTCACAAATTTTGCAGGTCGGGACCTGCGTTGTTTTTCCGTCCGAAAAATACGAAACAAAAAAAATCATTGTTCCAAATATTGGACTATTGTACCAATTATGATAGGTTATTTAATTCTGAATAAAAATCCGTTTAAATTGAGTCAAAACAACGTCTGGTTTTCCTGTAATCGACGTTTGAAGTTGTAAGAAAATCGTCCGATGAAATTGGATACTCTCCATACACATAATATGAAATATCGCAATATCGAACCTCCGATACATAATTTTCACATAATTTCTTTATTAGGTTGACCTTATGAATATTTGCAACTATATGCCGTCTAATTTCGGTAGAAAAAAATTTCAATTAATTTTCACAAATTTTGCAGGTCGGGACCTGCGTTGTTTTTCCGTCCGAAAAATACGAAACAAAAAAAATCATTGTTCCAAATATTGGACTATTGTACCAATTATGATAGGTTATTTAATTCTGAATAAAAATCCGTTTAAATTGAGTGAAAACAACGTCTGGTTTTCCTGCTAATCGACGTTTGATGTTGTAAGAAAATCGTCCGATGAAATTGGATACTCTCCATACACATAATATGAAATATCGCAATATCGAACCTCCGATACATAATTTTCACATAATTTCTTTATTAGGTTGACCTTATGAATATTTGCAACTATATGCCGTCTAATTTCGGTAGAAAAAAATTTCAATTAATTTTCACAAATTTTGCAGGTCGGGACCTGCGTTGTTTTTCCGTCCGAAAAATACGAAACAAAAAAAATCATTGTTCCAAATATTGGACTATTGTACCAATTATGATAGGTTATTTAATTCTGAATAAAAATCCGTTTAAATTGAGTGAAAACAACGTCTGGTTTTCCTGTAATCGACGTTTGATGTTGTAAGAAAATCGTCCGATGAAATTGGATACTCTCCATACACATAATATGAAATATCGCAATATCGAACCTCCGATACATAATTTTCACATAATTTCTTTATTAGGTTGACCTTATGAATATTTGCAACTATATGCCGTCTAATTTCGGTAGAAAAAAATTTCAATTAATTTTCACAAATTTTGCAGGTCGGGACCTGCGTTGTTTTTCCGTCCGAAAATACGAAACAAAAAAAATCATTGTTCCAAATATTGGACTATTGTACCAATTATGATAGGTTATTTAATTCTGAATAAAAATCCGTTTAAATTGAGTGAAAACAACGTCTGGTTTTCCTGCTAATCGACGTTTGATGTTGTAAGAAAATCGTCCGATGAAATTGGATACTCTCCATACACATAATATGAAATATCGCAATATCGAACCTCCGATACATAATTTTCACATAATTTCTTTATTAGGTTGACCTTATGAATATTTGCAACTATATGCCGTCTAATTTCGGTAGAAAAAAATTTCAATTAATTTTCACAAATTTTGCAGGTCGGGACCTGCGTTGTTTTTCCGTCCGAAAAATACGAAACAAAAAAATCATTGTTCCAAATATTGGACTATTGTACCAATTATGATAGGTTATTTAATTCTGAATAAAAATCCGTTTAAATTGAGTGAAAACAACGTCTGGTTTTCCTGTAATCGACGTTTGATGTTGTAAGAAAATCGTCCGATGAAATTGGATACTCTCCATACACATAATATGAAATATCGCAATATCGAACCTCCGATACATAATTTTCACATAATTTCTTTATTAGGTTGACCTTATGAATATTTGCAACTATATGCCGTCTAATTTCGGTAGAAAAAAATTTCAATTAATTTTCACAAATTTTGCAGGTCGGGACCTGCGTTGTTTTTCCGTCCGAAAAATACGAAACAAAAAAAATCATTGTTCCAAATATTGGACTATTGTACCAATTATGATAGGTTATTTAATTCTGAATAAAAATCCGTTTAAATTGAGTCAAAACAACGTCTGGTTTTCCTGTAATCGACGTTTGATGTTGTAAGAAAATCGTCCGATGAAATTGGATACTCTCCATACACATAATATGAAATATCGCAATATCGAACCTCCGATACATAATTTTCACATAATTTCTTTATTAGGTTGACCTTATGAATATTTGCAACTATATGCCGTCTAATTTCGGTAGAAAAAAATTTCAATTAATTTTCACAAATTTTGCAGGTCGGGACCTGCGTTGTTTTTCCGTCCGAAAAATACGAAACAAAAAAAATCATTGTTCCAAATATTGGACTATTGTACCAATTATGATAGGTTATTTAATTCTGAATAAAAATCCGTTTAAATTGAGTGAAAACAACGTCTGGTTTTCCTGTAATCGACGTTTGATGTTGTAAGAAAATCGTCCGATGAAATTGGATACTCTCCATACACATAATATGAAATATCGCAATATCGAACCTCCGATACATAATTTTCACATAATTTCTTTATTAGGTTGACCTTATGAATATTTGCAACTATATGCCGTCTAATTTCGGTAGAAAAAAATTTCAATTAATTTTCACAAATTTTGCAGGTCGGGACCTGCGTTGTTTTTCCGTCCGAAAAATACGAAACAAAAAAAATCGTTGTTCCAAATATTGGACTATTGTACCAATTATGATAGGTTATTTAATTCTGAATAAAAATCCGTTTAAATTGAGTCAAAACAACGTCTGGTTTTCCTGTAATCGACGTTTGATGTTGTAAGAAAATCGTCCGATGAAATTGGATACTCTCCATACACATAATATGAAATATCGCAATATCGAACCTCCGATACATAATTTTCACATAATTTCTTATTAGGTTGACCTTATGAATATTTGCAACTATATGCCGTCTAATTTCGGTAGAAAAAAATTTCAATTAATTTTCACAAATTTTGCAGGTCGGGACCTGCGTTGTTTTTCCGTCCGAAAAATACGAAACAAAAAAAATCATTGTTCCAAATATTGGACTATTGTACCAATTATGATAGGTTATTTAATTCTGAATAAAAATCCGTTTAAATTGAGTGAAAACAACGTCTGGTTTTCCTGTAATCGACGTTTGATGTTGTAAGAAAATCGTCCGATGAAATTGGATACTCTCCATACACATAATATGAAATATCGCAATATCGAACCTCCGATACATAATTTTCACATAATTTCTTTATTAGGTTGACCTTATGAATATTTGCAACTATATGCCGTCTAATTTCGGTAGAAAAAAATTTCAATTAATTTTCACAAATTTTGCAGGTCGGGACCTGCGTTGTTTTTCCGTCCGAAAAATACGAAACAAAAAAAATCATTGTTCCAAATATTGGACTATTGTACCAATTATGATAGGTTATTTAATTCTGAATAAAAATCCGTTTAAATTGAGTGAAAACAACGTCTGGTTTTCCTGTAATCGACGTTTGATGTTGTAAGAAAATCGTCCGATGAAATTGGATACTCTCCATACACATAATATGAAATATCGCAATATCGAACCTCCGATACATAATTTTCACATAATTTCTTTATTAGGTTGACCTTATGAATATTTGCAACTATATGCCGTCTAATTTCGGTAGAAAAAAATTTCAATTAATTTTCACAAATTTTGCAGGTCGGGACCTGCGTTGTTTTTCCGTCCGAAAAATACGAAACAAAAAAAAATCATTGTTCCAAATATTGGACTATTGTACCAATTATGATAGGTTATTTAATTCTGAATAAAAATCCGTTTAAATTGAGTCAAAACAACGTCTGGTTTTCCTGTAATCGACGTTTGAAGTTGTAAGAAAATCGTCCGATGAAATTGGATACTCTCCATACACATAATATGAAATATCGCAATATCGAACCTCCGATACATAATTTTCACATAATTTCTTTATTAGGTTGACCTTATGAATATTTGCAACTATATGCCGTCTAATTTCGGTAGAAAAAAATTTCAATTAATTTTCACAAATTTTGCAGGTCGGGACCTGCGTTGTTTTTCCGTCCGAAAAATACGAAACAAAAAAAAATCATTGTTCCAAATATTGGACTATTGTACCAATTATGATAGGTTATTTAATTCTGAATAAAAATCCGTTTAAATTGAGTGAAAACAACGTCTGGTTTTCCTGTAATCGACGTTTGATGTTGTAAGAAAATCGTCCGATGAAATTGGATACTCTCCATACACATAATATGAAATATCGCAATATCGAACCTCCGATACATAATTTTCACATAATTTCTTTATTAGGTTGACCTTATGAATATTTGCAACTATATGCCGTCTAATTTCGGTAGAAAAAAATTTCAATTAATTTTCACAAATTTTGCAGGTCGGGACCTGCGTTGTTTTTCCGTCCGAAAAATACGAAACAAAAAAAATCATTGTTCCAAATATTGGACTATTGTACCAATTATGATAGGTTATTTAATTCTGAATAAAAATCCGTTTAAATTGAGTGAAAACAACGTCTGGTTTTCCTGTAATCGACGTTTGATGTTGTAAGAAAATCGTCCGATGAAATTGGATACTCTCCATACACATAATATGAAATATCGCAATATCGAACCTCCGATACATAATTTTCACATAATTTCTTTATTAGGTTGACCTTATGAATATTTGCAACTATATGCCGTCTAATTTCGGTAGAAAAAAATTTCAATTAATTTTCACAAATTTTGCAGGTCGGGACCTGCGTTGTTTTTCCGTCCGAAAAATACGAAACAAAAAAAATCATTGTTCCAAATATTGGACTATTGTACCAATTATGATAGGTTATTTAATTCTGAATAAAAATCCGTTTAAATTGAGTCAAAACAACGTCTGGTTTTCCTGTAATCGACGTTTGAAGTTGTAAGAAAATCGTCCGATGAAATTGGATACTCTCCATACACATAATATGAAATATCGCAATATCGAACCTCCGATACATAATTTTCACATAATTTCTTTATTAGGTTGACCTTATGAATATTGCAACTATATGCCGTCTAATTTCGGTAGAAAAAAATTTCAATTAATTTTCACAAATTTTGCAGGTCGGGACCTGCGTTGTTTTTCCGTCCGAAAAATACGAAACAAAAAAAATCATTGTTCCAAATATTGGACTATTGTACCAATTATGATAGGTTATTTAATTCTGAATAAAAATCCGTTTAAATTGAGTCAAAACTACGTCTGGTTTTCCTGTAATCGACGTTTGAAGTTGTAAGAAAATCGTCCGATGAAATTGGATACTCTCCATACACATAATATGAAATATCGCAATATCGAACCTCCGATACATAATTTTCACATAATTTCTTTATTAGGTTGACCTTATGAATATTTGCAACTATATGCCGTCTAATTTCGGTAGAAAAAAATTTCAATTAATTTTCACAAATTTTGCAGGTCGGGACCTGCGTTGTTTTTCCGTCCGAAAAATACGAAACAAAAAAAATCATTGTTCCAAATATTGGACTATTGTACCAATTATGATAGGTTATTTAATTCTGAATAAAAATCCGTTTAAATTGAGTGAAAACAACGTCTGGTTTTCCTGTAATCGACGTTTGATGTTGTAAGAAAATCGTCCGATGAAATTGGATACTCTCCATACACATAATATGAAATATCGCAATATCGAACCTCCGATACATAATTTTCACATAATTTCTTTATTAGGTTGACCTTATGAATATTTGCAACTATATGCCGTCTAATTTCGGTAGAAAAAAATTCAATTAATTTTCACAAATTTTGCAGGTCGGGACCTGCGTTGTTTTCCGTCCGAAAAATACGAAACAAAAAAAATCATTGTTCCAAATATTGGACTATTGTACCAATTATGATAGGTTATTTAATTCTGAATAAAAATCCGTTTAAATTGAGTCAAAACAACGTCTGGTTTTCCTGTAATCGACGTTTGAAGTTGTAAGAAAATCGTCCGATGAAATTGGATACTCTCCATACACATAATATGAAATATCGCAATATCGAACCTCCGATACATAATTTTCACATAATTTCTTTATTAGGTTGACCTTATGAATATTTGCAACTATATGCCGTCTAATTTCGGTAGAAAAAAATTTCAATTAATTTTCACAAATTTTGCAGGTCGGGACCTGCGTTGTTTTTTCCGTCCGAAAAATACGAAACAAAAAAAATCATTGTTCCAAATATTGGACTATTGTACCAATTATGATAGGTTATTTAATTCTGAATAAAAATCCGTTTAAATTGAGTCAAAACAACGTCTGGTTTTCCTGTAATCGACGTTTGAAGTTGTAAGAAAATCGTCCGATGAAATTGGATACTCTCCATACACATAATATGAAATATCGCAATATCGAACCTCCGATACATAATTTTCACATAATTTCTTTATTAGGTTGACCTTATGAATATTTGCAACTATATGCCGTCTAATTTCGGTAGAAAAAAATTTCAATTAATTTTCACAAATTTTGCAGGTCGGGACCTGCGTTGTTTTTCCGTCCGAAAAATACGAAACAAAAAAAATCATTGTTCCAAATATTGGACTATTGTACCAATTATGATAGGTTATTTAATTCTGAATAAAAATCCGTTTAAATTGAGTGAAAACAACGTCTGGTTTTCCTGTAATCGACGTTTGATGGTTGTAAGAAAATCGTCCGATGAAATTGGATACTCTCCATACACATAATATGAAATATCGCAATATCGAACCTCCGATACATAATTTTCACATAATTTCTTTATTAGGTTGACCTTATGAATATTTGCAACTATATGCCGTCTAATTTCGGTAGAAAAAAATTTCAATTAATTTTCACAAATTTTGCAGGTCGGGACCTGCGTTGTTTTTCCGTCCGAAAAATACGAAACAAAAAAAATCATTGTTCCAAATATTGGACTATTGTACCAATTATGATAGGTTATTTAATTCTGAATAAAAATCCGTTTAAATTGAGTCAAAACAACGTCTGGTTTTCCTGTAATCGACGTTTGAAGTTGTAAGAAAATCGTCCGATGAAATTGGATACTCTCCATACACATAATATGAAATATCGCAATATCGAACCTCCGATACATAATTTTCACATAATTTCTTTATTAGGTTGACCTTATGAATATTTGCAACTATATGCCGTCTAATTTCGGTAGAAAAAAATTTCAATTAATTTTCACAAATTTTGCAGGTCGGGACCTGCGTTGTTTTTCCGTCCGAAAAATACGAAACAAAAAAAATCATTGTTCCAAATATTGGACTATTGTACCAATTATGATAGGTTATTTAATTCTGAATAAAAATCCGTTTAAATTGAGTGAAAACAACGTCTGGTTTTCCTGTAATCGACGTTTGATGTTGTAAGAAAATCGTCCGATGAAATTGGATACTCTCCATACACATAATATGAAATATCGCAATATCGAACCTCCGATACATAATTTTCACATAATTTCTTTTCATTTTCACAAATTTTGCAGGTCGGGACCTGCGTTGTTTTTCCGTCCGAAAAATACGAAACAAAAAAAATCATTGTTCCAAATATTGGACTATTGTACCAATTATGATAGGTTATTTAATTCTGAATAAAAATCCGTTTAAATTGAGTCAAAACAACGTCTGGTTTTCCTGTAATCGACGTTTGATGTTGTAAGAAAATCGTCCGATGAAATTGGATACTCTCCATACACATAATATGAAATATCGCAATATCGAACCTCCGATACATAATTTTCAAATAATTTCTTTATTAGGTTGACCTTATGAATATTTGCAACTATATGCCGTCTAATTTCGGTAGAAAAAAATTTCAATTAATTTTCACAAATTTTGCAGGTCGGGACCTGCGTTGTTTTTCCGTCCGAAAAATACGAAACAAAAAAAATCATTGTTCCAAATATTGGACTATTGTACCAATTATGATAGGTTATTTAATTCTGAATAAAAATCCGTTTAAATTGAGTGAAAACAACGTCTGGTTTTCCTGTAATCGACGTTTGATGTTGTAAGAAAATCGTCCGATGAAATTGGATACTCTCCATACACATAATATGAAATATCGCAATATCGAACCTCCGATACATAATTTTCACATAATTTCTTTATTAGGTTGACCTTATGAATATTTGCAACTATATGCCGTCTAATTTCGGTAGAAAAAAATTTCAATTAATTTTCACAAATTTTGCAGGTCGGGACCTGCGTTGTTTTTCCGTCCGAAAAATACGAAACAAAAAAAATCATTGTTCCAAATATTGGACTATTGTACCAATTATGATAGGTTATTTAATTCTGAATAAAAATCCGTTTAAATTGAGTGAAAACAACGTCTGGTTTTCCTGTAATCGACGTTTGATGTTGTAAGAAAATCGTCCGATGAAATTGGATACTCTCCATACACATAATATGAAATATCGCAATATCGAACCTCCGATACATAATTTTCACATAATTTCTTTATTAGGTTGACCTTATGAATATTTGCAACTATATGCCGTCTAATTTCGGTAGAAAAAAATTTCAATTAATTTTCACAAATTTTGCAGGTCGGGACCTGCGTTGTTTTTCCATCCGAAAAATACGAAACAAAAAAAATCATTGTTCCAAATATTGGACTATTGTACCAATTATGATAGGTTATTTAATTCTGAATAAAAATCCGTTTAAATTGAGTGAAAACAACGTCTGGTTTTCCTGTAATCGACGTTTGATGTTGTAAGAAAATCGTCCGATGAAATTGGATACTCTCCATACACATAATATGAAATATCGCAATATCGAACCTCCGATACATAATTTTCACATAATTTCTTTATTAGGTTGACCTTATGAATATTTGCAACTATATGCCGTCTAATTTCGGTAGAAAAAAATTTCAATTAATTTTCACAAATTTTGCAGGTCGGGACCTGCGTTGTTTTTCCGTCCGAAAAATACGAAACAAAAAAATCATTGTTCCAAATATTGGACTATTGTACCAATTATGATAGGTTATTTAATTCTGAATAAAAATCCGTTTAAATTGAGTCAAAACAACGTCTGGTTTTCCTGTAATCGACGTTTGAAGTTGTAAGAAAATCGTCCGATGAAATTGGATACTCTCCATACACATAATATGAAATATCGCAATATCGAACCTCCGATACATAATTTTCACATAATTTCTTTATTAGGTTGACCTTATGAATATTTGCAACTATATGCCGTCTAATTTCGGTAGAAAAAAATTTCAATTAATTTTCACAAATTTTGCAGGTCGGGACCTGCGTTGTTTTTCCGTCCGAAAAATACGAAACAAAAAAAATCATTGTTCCAAATATTGGACTATTGTACCAATTATGATAGGTTATTTAATTCTGAATAAAAATCCGTTTAAATTGAGTCAAAACAACGTCTGGTTTTCCTGTAATCGACGTTTGAAGTTGTAAGAAAATCGTCCGATGAAATTGGATACTCTCCATACACATAATATGAAATATCGCAATATCGAACCTCCGATACATAATTTTCACATAATTTCTTTATTAGGTTGACCTTATGAATATTTGCAACTATATGCCGTCTAATTTCGGTAGAAAAAAATTTCAATTAATTTTCACAAATTTTGCAGGTCGGGACCTGCGTTGTTTTTCCGTCCGAAAAATACGAAACAAAAAAAATCATTGTTCCAAATATTGGACTATTGTACCAATTATGATAGGTTATTTAATTCTGAATAAAAATCCGTTTAAATTGAGTGAAAACAACGTCTGGTTTTCCTGTAATCGACGTTTGATGTTGTAAGAAAATCGTCCGATGAAATTGGATACTCTCCATACACATAATATGAAATATCGCAATATCGAACCTCCGATACATAATTTTCACATAATTTCTTTTCATTTTCACAAATTTTGCAGGTCGGGACCTGCGTTGTTTTTCCGTCCGAAAAATACGAAACAAAAAAAATCATTGTTCCAAATATTGGACTATTGTACCAATTATGATAGGTTATTTAATTCTGAATAAAAATCCGTTTAAATTGAGTCAAAACAACGTCTGGTTTTCCTGTAATCGACGTTTGATGTTGTAAGAAAATCGTCCGATGAAATTGGATACTCTCCATACACATAATATGAAATATCGCAATATCGAACCTCCGATACATAATTTTCACATAATTTCTTTATTAGGTTGACCTTATGAATATTTGCAACTATATGCCGTCTAATTTCGGTAGAAAAAAATTTCAATTAATTTTCACAAATTTTGCAGGTCGGGACCTGCGTTGTTTTTCCGTCCGAAAAATACGAAACAAAAAAAATCATTGTTCCAAATATTGGACTATTGTACCAATTATGATAGGTTATTTAATTCTGAATAAAAATCCGTTTAAATTGAGTGAAAACAACGTCTGGTTTTCCTCTAATCGACGTTTGATGTTGTAAGAAAATCGTCCGATGAAATTGGATACTCTCCATACACATAATATGAAATATCGCAATATCGAACCTCCGATACATAATTTTCACATAATTTCTTTATTAGGTTGACCTTATGAATATTTGCAACTATATGCCGTCTAATTTCGGTAGAAAAAAATTTCAATTAATTTTCACAAATTTTGCAGGTCGGGACCTGCGTTGTTTTTCCGTCCGAAAAATACGAAACAAAAAAGATCATTGTTCCAAATATTGGACTATTGTACCAATTATGATAGGTTATTTAATTCTGAATAAAAATCCGTTTAAATTGAGTGAAAACAACGTCTGGTTTTCCTGTAATCGACGTTTGATGTTGTAAGAAAATCGTCCGATGAAATTGGATACTCTCCATACACATAATATGAAATATCGCAATATCGAACCTCCGATACATAATTTTCACATAATTTCTTTATTAGGTTGACCTTATGAATATTTGCAACTATATGCCGTCTAATTTCGGTAGAAAAAAATTTCAATTAATTTTCACAAATTTTGCAGGTCGGGACCTGCGTTGTTTTTCCGTCCGAAAAATACGAAACAAAAAAAATCATTGTTCCAAATATTGGACTATTGTACCAATTATGATAGGTTATTTAATTCTGAATAAAAATCCGTTTAAATTGAGTCAAAACAACGTCTGGTTTTCCTGTAATCGACGTTTGATGTTGTAAGAAAATCGTCCGATGAAATTGGATACTCTCCATACACATAATATGAAATATCGCAATATCGAACCTCCGATACATAATTTTCACATAATTTCTTTATTAGGTTGACCTTATGAATATTTGCAACTATATGCCGTCTAATTTCGGTAGAAAAAAATTTCAATTAATTTTCACAAATTTTGCAGGTCGGGACCTGCGTTGTTTTTCCGTCCGAAAAATACGAAACAAAAAAAATCATTGTTCCAAATATTGGACTATTGTACCAATTATGATAGGTTATTTAATTCTGAATAAAAATCCGTTTAAATTGAGTGAAAACAACGTCTGGTTTTCCTGTAATCGACGTTTGATGTTGTAAGAAAATCGTCCGATGAAATTGGATACTCTCCATACACATAATATGAAATATCGCAATATCGAACCTCCGATACATAATTTTCACATAATTTCTTTATTAGGTTGACCTTATGAATATTTGCAACTATATGCCGTCTAATTTCGGTAGAAAAAAATTTCAATTAATTTTCACAAATTTTGCAGGTCGGGACCTGCGTTGTTTTTCCGTCCGAAAAATACGAAACAAAAAAAATCATTGTTCCAAATATTGGACTATTGTACCAATTATGATAGGTTATTTAATTCTGAATAAAAATCCGTTTAAATTGAGTCAAAACAACGTCTGGTTTTCCTGTAATCGACGTTTGATGTTGTAAGAAAATCGTCCGATGAAATTGGATACTCTCCATACACATAATATGAAATATCGCAATATCGAACCTCCGATACATAATTTTCACATAATTTCTTTATTAGGTTGACCTTATGAATATTTGCAACTATATGCCGTCTAATTTCGGTAGAAAAAAATTTCAATTAATTTTCACAAATTTTGCAGGTCGGGACCTGCGTTGTTTTTCCGTCCGAAACATAATTTTCACATAATTTCTTTATTAGGTTGACCTTATGAATATTTGCAACTATATGCCGTCTAATTTCGGTAGAAAAAAATTTCAATTAATTTTCACAAATTTTGCAGGTCGGGACCTGCGTTGTTTTTCCGTCCGAAAAATACGAAACAAAAAAAATCATTGTTCCAAATATTGGACTATTGTACCAATTATGATAGGTTATTTAATTCTGAATAAAAATCCGTTTAAATTGAGTGAAAACAACGTCTGGTTTTCCTGTAATCGACGTTTGATGTTGTAAGAAAATCGTCCGATGAAATTGGATACTCTCCATACACATAATATGAAATATCGCAATATCGAACCTCCGATACATAATTTTCACATAATTTCTTTATTAGGTTGACCTTATGAATATTTGCAACTATATGCCGTCTAATTTCGGTAGAAAAAAATTTCAATTAATTTTCACAAATTTTGCAGGTCGGGACCTGCGTTGTTTTTCCGTCCGAAAAATACGAAACAAAAAAAATCATTGTTCCAAATATTGGACTATTGTACCAATTATGATAGGTTATTTAATTCTGAATAAAAATCCGTTTAAATTGAGTCAAAACAACGTCTGGTTTTCCTGTAATCGACGTTTGAAGTTGTAAGAAAATCGTCCGATGAAATTGGATACTCTCCATACACATAATATGAAATATCGCAATATCGAACCTCCGATACATAATTTTCACATAATTTCTTTATTAGGTTGACCTTATGAATATTTGCAACTATATGCCGTCTAATTTCGGTAGAAAAAAATTTCAATTAATTTTCACAAATTTTGCAGGTCGGGACCTGCGTTGTTTTTCCGTCCGAAAAATACGAAACAAAAAAAATCATTGTTCCAAATATTGGACTATTGTACCAATTATGATAGGTTATTTAATTCTGAATAAAAATCCGTTTAAATTGAGTCAAAACTACGTCTGGTTTTCCTGTAATCGACGTTTGAAGTTGTAAGAAAATCGTCCGATGAAATTGGATACTCTCCATACACATAATATGAAATATCGCAATATCGAACCTCCGATACATAATTTTCACATAATTTCTTTATTAGGTTGACCTTATGAATATTTGCAACTATATGCCGTCTAATTTCGGTAGAAAAAAATTTCAATTAATTTTCACAAATTTTGCAGGTCGGGACCTGCGTTGTTTTTCCGTCCGAAAAATACGAAACAAAAAAAATCATTGTTCCAAATATTGGACTATTGAACCAATTATGATAGGTTATTTAATTCTGAATAAAAATCCGTTTAAATTGAGTGAAAACAACGTCTGGTTTTCCTGTAATCGACGTTTGATGTTGTAAGAAAATCGTCCGATGAAATTGGATACTCTCCATACACATAATATGAAATATCGCAATATCGAACCTCCGATACATAATTTTCACATAATTTCTTTATTAGGTTGACCTTATGAATATTTGCAACTATATGCCGTCTAATTTCGGTAGAAAAAAATTTCAATTAATTTTCACAAATTTTGCAGGTCGGGACCTGCGTTGTTTTTCCGTCCGAAAAATACGAAACAAAAAAAATCATTGTTCCAAATATTGGACTATTGTACCAATTATGATAGGTTATTTAATTCTGAATAAAAATCCGTTTAAATTGAGTCAAAACAACGTCTGGTTTTCCTGTAATCGACGTTTGAAGTTGTAAGAAAATCGTCCGATGAAATTGGATACTCTCCATACACATAATATGAAATATCGCAATATCGAACCTCCGATACATAATTTTCACATAATTTCTTTATTAGGTTGACCTTATGAATATTTGCAACTATATGCCGTCTAATTTCGGTAGAAAAAAATTTCAATTAATTTTCACAAATTTTGCAGGTCGGGACCTGCGTTGTTTTTCCGTCCGAAAAATACGAAACAAAAAAAATCATTGTTCCAAATATTGGACTATTGTACCAATTATGATAGGTTATTTAATTCTGAATAAAAATCCGTTTAAATTGAGTCAAAACTACGTCTGGTTTTCCTGTAATCGACGTTTGAAGTTGTAAGAAAATCGTCCGATGAAATTGGATACTCTCCATACACATAATATGAAATATCGCAATATCGAACCTCCGATACATAATTTTCACATAATTTCTTTATTAGGTTGACCTTATGAATATTTGCAACTATATGCCGTCTAATTTCGGTAGAAAAAAATTTCAATTAATTTTCACAAATTTTGCAGGTCGGGACCTGCGTTGTTTTTCCGTCCGAAAAATACGAAACAAAAAAAATCATTGTTCCAAATATTGGACTATTGTACCAATTATGATAGGTTATTTAATTCTGAATAAAAATCCGTTTAAATTGAGTGAAAACAACGTCTGGTTTTCCTGTAATCGACGTTTGATGTTGTAAGAAAATCGTCCGATGAAATTGGATACTCTCCATACACATAATATGAAATATCGCAATATCGAACCTCCGATACATAATTTTCACATAATTTCTTTATTAGGTTGACCTTATGAATATTTGCAACTATATGCCGTCTAATTTCGGTAGAAAAAAATTTCAATTAATTTTCACAAATTTTGCAGGTCGGGACCTGCGTTGTTTTTCCGTCCGAAAAATACGAAACAAAAAAAATCATTGTTCCAAATATTGGACTATTGTACCAATTATGATAGGTTATTTAATTCTGAATAAAAATCCGTTTAAATTGAGTCAAAACAACGTCTGGTTTTCCTGTAATCGACGTTTGAAGTTGTAAGAAAATCGTCCGATGAAATTGGATACTCTCCATACACATAATATGAAATATCGCAATATCGAACCTCCGATACATAATTTTCACATAATTTCTTTATTAGGTTGACCTTATGAATATTTGCAACTATATGCCGTCTAATTTCGGTAGAAAAAAATTTCAATTAATTTTCACAAATTTTGCAGGTCGGGACCTGCGTTGTTTTTCCGTCCGAAAAATACGAAACAAAAAAAATCATTGTTCCAAATATTGGACTATTGTACCAATTATGATAGGTTATTTAATTCTGAATAAAAATCCGTTTAAATTGAGTGAAAACAACGTCTGGTTTTCCTGTAATCGAAGTTTGATGTTGTAAGAAAATCGTCCGATGAAATTGGATACTCTCCATACACATAATATGAAATATCGCAATATCGAACCTCCGATACATAATTTTCACATAATTTCTTTATTAGGTTGACCTTATGAATATTTGCAACTATATGCCGTCTAATTTCGGTAGAAAAAAATTTCAATTAATTTTCACAAATTTTGCAGGTCGGGACCTGCGTTGTTTTTCCGTCCGAAAAATACGAAACAAAAAAAATCATTGTTCCAAATATTGGACTATTGTACCAATTATGATAGGTTATTTAATTCTGAATAAAAATCCGTTTAAATTGAGTCAAAACAACGTCTGGTTTTCCTGTAATCGACGTTTGAAGTTGTAAGAAAATCGTCCGATGAAATTGGATACTCTCCATACACATAATATGAAATATCGCAATATCGAACCTCCGATACATAATTTTCACATAATTTCTTTATTAGGTTGACCTTATGAATATTTGCAACTATATGCCGTCTAATTTCGGTAGAAAAAAATTTCAATTAATTTTCACAAATTTTGCAGGTCGGGACCTGCGTTGTTTTTCCGTCCGAAAAATACGAAACAAAAAAAATCATTGTTCCAAATATTGGACTATTGTACCAATTATGATAGGTTATTTAATTCTGAATAAAAATCCGTTTAAATTGAGTGAAAACAACGTCTGGTTTTCCTGTAATCGACGTTTGATGTTGTAAGAAAATCGTCCGATGAAATTGGATACTCTCCATACACATAATATGAAATATCGCAATATCGAACCTCCGATACATAATTTTCACATAATTTCTTTTCATTTTCACAAATTTTGCAGGTCGGGACCTGCGTTGTTTTTCCGTCCGAAAAATACGAAACAAAAAAAATCAATGTTCCAAATATTGGACTATTGTACCAATTATGATAGGTTATTTAATTCTGAATAAAAATCCGTTTAAATTGAGTCAAAACAACGTCTGGTTTTCCTGTAATCGACGTTTGATGTTGTAAGAAAATCGTCCGATGAAATTGGATACTCTCCATACACATAATATGAAATATCGCAATATCGAACCTCCGATACATAATTTTCACATAATTTCTTTATTAGGTTGACCTTATGAATATTTGCAACTATATGCCGTCTAATTTCGGTAGAAAAAAATTTCAATTAATTTTCACAAATTTTGCAGGTCGGGACCTGCGTTGTTTTTCCGTCCGAAAAATACGAAACAAAAAAAATCATTGTTCCAAATATTGGACTATTGTACCAATTATGATAGGTTATTTAATTCTGAATAAAAATCCGTTTAAATTGAGTGAAAACAACGTCTGGTTTTCCTGTAATCGACGTTTGATGTTGTAAGAAAATCGTCCGATGAAATTGGATACTCTCCATACACATAATATGAAATATCGCAATATCGAACCTCCGATACATAATTTTCACATAATTTCTTTATTAGGTTGACCTTATGAATATTTGCAACTATATGCCGTCTAATTTCGGTAGAAAAAAATTTCAATTAATTTTCACAAATTTTGCAGGTCGGGACCTGCGTTGTTTTTCCGTCCGAAAAATACGAAACAAAAAAAATCATTGTTCCAAATATTGGACTATTGTACCAATTATGATAGGTTATTTAATTCTGAATAAAAATCCGTTTAAATTGAGTGAAAACAACGTCTGGTTTTCCTGTAATCGACGTTTGATGTTGTAAGAAAATCGTCCGATGAAATTGGATACTCTCCATACACATAATATGAAATATCGCAATATCGAACCTCCGATACATAATTTTCACATAATTTCTTTATTAGGTTGACCTTATAAATATTTGCAACTATATGCCGTCTAATTTCGGTAGAAAAAAATTTCAATTAATTTTCACAAATTTTGCAGGTCGGGACCTGCGTTGTTTTTCCATCCGAAAAATACGAAACAAAAAAAATCATTGTTCCAAATATTGGACTATTGTACCAATTATGATAGGTTATTTAATTCTGAATAAAAATCCGTTTAAATTGAGTCAAAACAACGTCTGGTTTTCCTGTAATCGACGTTTGATGTTGTAAGAAAATCGTCCGATGAAATTGGATACTCTCCATACACATAATATGAAATATCGCAATATCGAACCTCCGATACATAATTTTCACATAATTTCTTTATTAGGTTGACCTTATGAATATTTGCAACTATATGCCGTCTAATTTCGGTAGAAAAAAATTTCAATTAATTTTCACAAATTTTGCAGGTCGGGACCTGCGTTGTTTTTCCGTCCGAAAAATACGAAACAAAAAAATCATTGTTCCAAATATTGGACTATTGTACCAATTATGATAGGTTATTTAATTCTGAATAAAAATCCGTTTAAATTGAGTCAAAACAACGTCTGGTTTTCCTGTAATCGACGTTTGAAGTTGTAAGAAAATCGTCCGATGAAATTGGATACTCTCCATACACATAATATGAAATATCGCAATATCGAACCTCCGATACATAATTTTCACATAATTTCTTTATTAGGTTGACCTTATGAATATTTGCAACTATATGCCGTCTAATTTCGGTAGAAAAAAATTTCAATTAATTTTCACAAATTTTGCAGGTCGGGACCTGCGTTGTTTTTCCGTCCGAAAAATACGAAACAAAAAAAATCATTGTTCCAAATATTGGACTATTGTACCAATTATGATAGGTTATTTAATTCTGAATAAAAATCCGTTTAAATTGAGTCAAAACAACGTCTGGTTTTCCTGTAATCGACGTTTGAAGTTGTAAGAAAATCGTCCGATGAAATTGGATACTCTCCATACACATAATATGAAATATCGCAATATCGAACCTCCGATACATAATTTTCACATAATTTCTTTATTAGGTTGACCTTATGAATATTTGCAACTATATGCCGTCTAATTTCGGTAGAAAAAAATTTCAATTAATTTTCACAAATTTTGCAGGTCGGGACCTGCGTTGTTTTTCCGTCCGAAAAATACGAAACAAAAAAATCATTGTTCCAAATATTGGACTATTGTACCAATTATGATAGGTTATTTAATTCTGAATAAAAATCCGTTTAAATTGAGTGAAAACAACGTCTGGTTTTCCTGTAATCGACGTTTGATGTTGTAAGAAAATCGTCCGATGAAATTGGATACTCTACATACACATAATATGAAATATCGCAATATCGAACCTCCGATACATAATTTTCACATAATTTCTTTATTAGGTTGACCTTATGAATATTTGCAACTATATGCCGTCTAATTTCGGTAGAAAAAAATTTCAATTAATTTTCACAAATTTTGCAGGTCGGGACCTGCGCTGTTTTTCCGTCCGAAAAATACGAAACAAAAAAAATCATTGTTCCAAATATTGGACTATTGTACCAATTATGATAGGTTATTTAATTCTGAATAAAAATCCGTTTAAATTGAGTGAAAACAACGTCTGGTTTTCCTGTAATCGACGTTTGATGTTGTAAGAAAATCGTCCGATGAAATTGGATACTCTCCATACACATAATATGAAATATCGCAATATCGAACCTCCGATACATAATTTTCACATAATTTCTTTATTAGGTTGACCTTATGAATATTTGCAACTATATGCCGTCTAATTTCGGTAGAAAAAAATTTCAATTAATTTTCACAAATTTTGCAGGTCGGGACCTGCGTTGTTTTTCCGTCCGAAAAATACGAAACAAAAAAAATCATTGTTCCAAATATTGGACTATTGTACCAATTATGATAGGTTATTTAATTCTGAATAAAATCCGTTTAAATTGAGTCAAAACAACGTCTGGTTTTCCTGTAATCGACGTTTGAAGTTGTAAGAAAATCGTCCGATGAAATTGGATACTCTCCATACACATAATATGAAATATCGCAATATCGAACCTCCGATACATAATTTTCACATAATTTCTTTATTAGGTTGACCTTATGAATATTTGCAACTATATGCCGTCTAATTTCGGTAGAAAAAATTTCAATTAATTTTCACAAATTTGCAGGTCGGGACCTGCGTTGTTTTTCCGTCCGAAAAATACGAAACAAAAAAAATCATTGTTCCAAATATTGGACTATTGTACCAATTATGATAGGTTATTTAATTCTGAATAAAAATCCGTTTAAATTGAGTCAAAACAACGTCTGGTTTTCCTGTAATCGACGTTTGATGTTGTAAGAAAATCGTCCGATGAAATTGGATACTCTCCATACACATAATATGAAATATCGCAATATCGACCTCCGATACATAATTTTCACATAATTTCTTTATTAGGTTGACCTTATGAATATTTGCAACTATATGCCGTCTAATTTCGGTAGTAAAAAATTTCAATTAATTTTCACAAATTTTGCAGGTCGGGACCTGCGTTGTTTTTCCGTCCGAAAAATACGAAACAAAAAAAATCATTGTTCCAAATATTGGACTATTGTACCAATTATGATAGGTTATTTAATTCTAAATAAAAATCCGTTTAAATTGAGTGAAAACAACGTCTGGTTTTCCTGTAATCGACGTTTGATGTTGTAAGAAAATCGTCCGATGAAATTGGATACTCTCCATACACATAATATGAAATATCGCAATATCGAACCTCCGATACATAATTTTCACATAATTTCTTTATTAGGTTGACCTTATGAATATTTGCAACTATATGCCGTCTAATTTCGGTAGAAAAAAATTTCAATTAATTTCACAAATTTTGCAGGTCGGGACCTGCGTTGTTTTTCCGTCCGAAAAATACGAAACAAAAAAAATCATTGTTCCAAATATTGGACTATTGTACCAATTATGATAGGTTATTTAATTCTGAATAAAAATCCGTTTAAATTGAGTCAAAACAACGTCTGGTTTTCCTGTAATCGACGTTTGAAGTTGTAAGAAAATCGTCCGATGAAATTGGATACTCTCCATACACATAATATGAAATATCGCAATATCGAACCTCCGATACATAATTTTCACATAATTTCTTTATTAGGTTGACCTTATGAATATTTGCAACTATATGCCGTCTAATTTCGGTAGAAAAAATTTCAATTAATTTTCACAAATTTTGCAGGTCGGGACCTGCGTTGTTTTTCCGTCCGAAAAATACGAAACAAAAAAAATCATTGTTCCAAATATTGGACTATTGTACCAATTATGATAGGTTATTTAATTCTGAATAAAAATCCGTTTAAATTGAGTGAAAACAACGTCTGGTTTTCCTGTAATCGACGTTTGATGTTGTAAGAAAATCGTCCGATGAAATTGGATACTCTCCATACACATAATATGAAATATCGCAATATCGAACCTCCGATACATAATTTTCACATAATTTCTTTATTAGGTTGACCTTATGAATATTTGCAACTATATGCCGTCTAATTTCGGTAGAAAAAAATTTCAATTAATTTTCACAAATTTTGCAGGTCGGGACCTGCGTTGTTTTTCCGTCCGAAAAATACGAAACAAAAAAAATCATTGTTCCAAATATTGGACTATTGTACCAATTATGATAGGTTATTTAATTCTGAATAAAAATCCGTTTAAATTGAGTCAAAACAACGTCTGGTTTTCCTGTAATCGACGTTTGATGTTGTAAGAAAATCGTCCGATGAAATTGGATACTCTCCATACACATAATATGAAATATCGCAATATCGAACCTCCGATACATAATTTTCACATAATTTCTTTATTAGGTTGACCTTATGAATATTTTGCAACTATATGCCGTCTAATTTCGGTAGAAAAAAATTTCAATTAATTTTCACAAATTTTGCAGGTCGGACCTGCGTTGTTTTTCCGTCCGAAAAATACGAAACAAAAAAAATTATTGTTCCAAATATTGGACTATTGTACCAATTATGATAGGTTATTTAATTCTGAATAAAAATCCGTTTAAATTGAGTGAAAACAACGTCTGGTTTTCCTGTAATCGACGTTTGATGTTGTAAGAAAACGTCCGACGAAATTGGATACTCTCCATACACATAATATGAAATATCGCAATATCGAACCTCCGATACATAATTTTCACATAATTTCTTTATTAGGTTGACCTTATGAATATTGCAACTATATGCCGTCTAATTTCGGTAGAAAAAAATTTCAATTAATTTTCACAAATTTTGCAGGTCGGGACCTGCGTTGTTTTTCCGTCCGAAAAATACGAAACAAAAAAAAATCATTGTTCCAAATATTGGACTATTGTACCAATTATGATAGGTTATTTAATTCTGAATAAAAATCCGTTTAAATTGAGTGAAAACAACGTCTGGTTTTCCTGTAATCGACGTTTGATGTTGTAAGAAAATCGTCCGATGAAATTGGATACTCTCCATACACATAATATGAAATATCGCAATATCGAACCTCCGATACATAATTTTCACATAATTTCTTTATTAGGTTGACCTTATGAATATTTGCAACTATATGCCGTCTAATTTCGGTAGAAAAAAATTTCAATTAATTTTCACAAATTTTGCAGGTCGGGACCTGCGTTGTTTTTCCATCCGAAAAATACGAAACAAAAAAAATCATTGTTCCAAATATTGGACTATTGTACCAATTATGATAGGTTATTTAATTCTGAATAAAAATCCGTTTAAATTGAGTGAAAACAACGTCTGGTTTTCCTGTAATCGACGTTTGATGTTGTAAGAAAATCGTCCGATGAAATTGGATACTCTCCATACACATAATATGAAATATCGCAATATCGAACCTCCGATACATAATTTTCACATAATTTCTTTATTAGGTTGACCTTATGAATATTTGCAACTATATGCCGTCTAATTTCGGTAGAAAAAAATTTCAATTAATTTCCACAAAATTTTGCAGGTCGGGACCTGCGTTGTTTTTCCGTCCGAAAAATACGAAACAAAAAAAATCATTGTTCCAAATATTGGACTATTGTACCAATTATGATAGGTTATTTAATTCTGAATAAAAATCCGTTTAAATTGAGTCAAAACAACGTCTGGTTTTCCTGTAATCGACGTTTGATGTTGTAAGAAAATCGTCCGATGAAATTGGATACTCTCCATACACATAATATGAAATATCGCAATATCGAACCTCCGATACATAATTTTCACATAATTTCTTTATTAGGTTGACCTTATGAATATTTGCAACTATATGCCGTCTAATTTCGGTAGAAAAAATTTCAATTAATTTTCACAAATTTTGCAGGTCGGGACCTGCGTTGTTTTTCCGTCCGAAAAATACGAACAAAAAAAATCATTGTTCCAAATATTGGACTATTGTACCAATTATGATAGGTTATTTAATTCTGAATAAAAATCCGTTTAAATTGAGTCAAAACAACGTCTGGTTTTCCTGTAATCGACGTTTGAAGTTGTAAGAAAATCGTCCGATGAAATTGGATACTCTCCATACACATAATATGAAATATCGCAATATCGAACCTCCGATACATAATTTTCACATAATTTCTTTATTAGGTTGACCTTATGAATATTTGCAACTATATGCCGTCTAATTTCGGTAGAAAAAAATTTCAATTAATTTTCACAAATTTTGCAGGTCGGGACCTGCGTTGTTTTTCCGTCCGAAAAATACGAAACAAAAAAAATCATTGTTCCAAATATTGGGACTATTGTACCAATTATGATAGGTTATTTAATTCTGAATAAAAATCCGTTTAAATTGAGTGAAAACAACGTCTGGTTTTCCTGTAATCGACGTTGATGTTGTAAGAAAATCGTCCGATGAAATTGGATACTCTCCATACACATAATATGAAATATCGCAATATCGAACCTCCGATACATAATTTTCACATAATTTCTTTATTAGGTTGACCTTATGAATATTTGCAACTATATGCCGTCTAATTTCGGTAGAAAAAAATTTCAATTAATTTTCACAAATTTTGCAGGTCGGGACCTGCGTTGTTTTTCCGTCCGAAAAATACGAAACAAAAAAAATCATTGTTCCAAATATTGGACTATTGTACCAATTATGATAGGTTATTTAATTCTGAATAAAAATCCGTTTAAATTGAGTGAAAACAACGTCTGGTTTTCCTGTAATCGACGTTTGATGTTGTAAGAAAATCGTCCGATGAAATTGATACTCTCCATACACATAATATGAAATATCGCAATATCGAACCTCCGATACATAATTTTCACATAATTTCTTTATTAGGTTGACCTTATGAATATTTGCAACTATATGCCGTCTAATTTCGGTAGAAAAAAATTTCAATTAATTTTCACAAATTTTGCAGGTCGGGACCTGCGTTGTTTTTCCGTCCGAAAAATACGAAACAAAAAAAAATATTGTTCCAAATATTGGACTATTGTACCAATTATGATAGGTTATTTAATTCTGAATAAAAATCCGTTTAAATTGAGTCAAAACAACGTCTGGTTTTCCTGTAATCGACGTTTGAAGTTGTAAGAAAATCGTCCGATGAAATTGGATACTCTCCATACACATAATATGAAATATCGCAATATCGAACCTCCGATACATAATTTTCACATAATTTCTTTATTAGGTTGACCTTATGAATATTTGCAACTATATGCCGTCTAATTTCGGTAGAAAAAAATTTCAATTAATTTTCACAAATTTTGCAGGTCGGGACCTGCGTTGTTTTTCCGTCCGAAAAATACGAAACAAAAAAAATCATTGTTCCAAATATTGGACTATTGTACCAATTATGATAGGTTATTTAATTCTGAATAAAAATCCGTTTAAATTGAGTCAAAACTACGTTGGTTTTCCTGTAATCGACGTTTGAAGTTGTAAGAAAATCGTCCGATGAAATTGGATACTCTCCATACACATAATATGAAATATCGCAATATCGAACCTCCGATACATAATTTTCACATAATTTCTTTATTAGGTTGACCTTATGAATATTTGCAACTATATGCCGTCTAATTTCGGTAGAAAAAAATTTCAATTAATTTTCACAATTTTGCAGGTCGGGACCTGCGTTGGTTGTTTTTCCGTCCGAAAAATACGAAACAAAAAAAATCATTGTTCCAAATATTGGACTATTGTACCAATTATGATAGGTTATTTAATTCTGAATAAAAATCCGTTTAAATTGAGTGAAAACAACGTCTGGTTTTCCTGTAATCGACGTTTGATGTTGTAAGAAAATCGTCCGATGAAATTGGATACTCTCCATACACATAATATGAAATATCGCAATATCGAACCTCCGATACATAATTTTCACATAATTTCTTTATTAGGTTGACCTTATGAATATTTGCAACTATATGCCGTCTAATTTCGGTAGAAAAAAATTTCAATTAATTTTCACAAATTTTGCAGGTCGGGACCTGCGTTGTTTTTCCGTCCGAAAAATACGAAACAAAAAAAATCATTGTTCCAAATATTGGACTATTGTACCAATTATGATAGGTTATTTAATTCTGAATAAAAATCCGTTTAAATTGAGTGAAAACAACGTCTGGTTTTCCTGTAATCGACGTTTGATGTTGTAAGAAAATCGTCCGATGAAATTGGATACTCTCCATACACATAATATGAAATATCGCAATATCGAACCTCCGATACATAATTTTCACATAATTTCTTTATTAGGTTGACCTTATGAATATTTGCAACTATATGCCGTCTAATTTCGGTAGAAAAAAATTTCAATTAATTTTCACAAATTTTGCAGGTCGGGACCTGCGTTGTTTTTCCGTCCGAAAAATACGAAACAAAAAAAATCATTGTTCCAAATATTGGACTATTGTACCAATTATGATAGGTTATTTAATTCTGAATAAAAATCCGTTTAAATTGAGTCAAAACAACGTCTGGTTTTCCTGTAATCGACGTTTGAAGTTGTAAGAAAATCGTCCGATGAAATTGGATACTCTCCATACACATAATATGAAATATCGCAATATCGAACCTCCGATACATAATTTTCACATAATTTCTTTATTAGGTTGACCTTATGAATATTTGCAACTATATGCCGTCTAATTTCGGTAGAAAAAAATTTCAATTAATTTTCACAAATTTTGCAGGTCGGGACCTGCGTTGTTTTTCCGTCCGAAAAATACGAAACAAAAAAAATCATTGTTCCAAATATTGGACTATTGTACCAATTATGATAGGTTATTTAATTCTGAATAAAAATCCGTTTAAATTGAGTGAAAACAACGTCTGGTTTTCCTGTAATCGACGTTTGATGTTGTAAGAAAATCGTCCGATGAAATTGGATACTCTCCATACACATAATATGAAATATCGCAATATCGAACCTCCGATACATAATTTTCACATAATTTCTTTATTAGGTTGACCTTATGAATATTTGCAACTATATGCCGTCTAATTTCGGTAGAAAAAAATTTCAATTAATTTTCACAAATTTTGCAGGTCGGGACCTGCGTTGTTTTTCCGTCCGAAAAATACGAAACAAAAAAAATCATTGTTCCAAATATTGGACTATTGTACCAATTATGATAGGTTATTTAATTCTGAATAAAAATCCGTTTAAATTGAGTGAAAACAACGTCTGGTTTTCCTGTAATCGACGTTTGATGTTGTAAGAAAATCGTCCGATGAAATTGGATACTCTCCATACACATAATATGAAATATCGCAATATCGAACCTCCGATACATAATTTTCACATAATTTCTTTATTAGGTTGACCTTATGAATATTTGCAACTATATGCCGTCTAATTTCGGTAGAAAAAAATTTCAATTAATTTTCACAAATTTTGCAGGTCGGGACCTGCGTTGTTTTTCCGTCCGAAAAATACGAAACAAAAAAAATCATTGTTCCAAATATTGGACTATTGTACCAATTATGATAGGTTATTTAATTCTGAATAAAAATCCGTTTAAATTGAGTCGAAAACAACGTCTGGTTTTCCTGTAATCGACGTTTGATGTTGTAAGAAAATCGTCCGATGAAATTGGATACTCTCCATACACATAATATGAAATATCGCAATATCGAACCTCCGATACATAATTTTCACATAATTTCTTTATTAGGTTGACCTTATGAATATTTGCAACTATATGCCGTCTAATTTCGGTAGAAAAAAATTTCAATTAATTTTCACAAATTTTGCAGGTCGGGACCTGCGTTGTTTTTCCGTCCGAAAAATACGAAACAAAAAAAATCATTGTTCCAAATATTGGACTATTGTACCAATTATGATAGGTTATTTAATTCTGAATAAAAATCCGTTTAAATTGAGTGAAAACAACGTCTGGTTTTCCTGTAATCGACGTTTGATGTTGTAAGAAAATCGTCCGATGAAATTGGATACTCTCCATACACATAATATGAAATATCGCAATATCGAACCTCCGATACATAATTTTCACATAATTTCTTTATTAGGTTGACCTTATGAATATTTGCAACTATATGCCGTCTAATTTCGGTAGAAAAAAATTTCAATTAATTTTCACAAATTTTGCAGGTCGGGACCTGCGTTGTTTTTCCGTCCGAAAAATACGAAACAAAAAAAATCATTGTTCCAAATATTGGACTATTGTACCAATTATGATAGGTTATTTAATTCTGAATAAAAATCCGTTTAAATTGAGTGAAAACAACGTCTGGTTTTCCTGTAATCGACGTTTGATGTTGTAAGAAAATCGTCCGATGAAATTGGATACTCTCCATACACATAATATGAAATATCGCAATATCGAACCTCCGATACATAATTTTCACATAATTTCTTTATTAGGTTGACCTTATGAATATTTGCAACTATATGCCGTCTAATTTCGGTAGAAAAAAATTTCAATTAATTTTCACAAATTTTGCAGGTCGGGACCTGCGTTGTTTTTCCGTCCGAAAAATACGAAACAAAAAAAATCATTGTTCCAAATATTGGACTATTGTACCAATTATGATAGGTTATTTAATTCTGAATAAAAATCCGTTTAAATTGAGTGAAAACAACGTCTGGTTTTCCTGTAATCGACGTTTGATGTTGTAAGAAAATCGTCCGATGAAATTGGATACTCTCCATACACATAATATGAAATATCGCAATATCGAACCTCCGATACATAATTTTCACATAATTTCTTTATTAGGTTGACCTTATGAATATTTGCAACTATATGCCGTCTAATTTCGGTAGAAAAAAATTTCAATTAATTTTCACAAATTTTGCAGGTCGGGACCTGCGTTGTTTTTCCGTCCGAAAAATACGAAACAAAAAAAATCATTGTTCCAAATATTGGACTATTGTACCAATTATGATAGGTTATTTAATTCTGAATAAAAATCCGTTTAAATTGAGTGAAAACAACGTCTGGTTTTCCTGTAATCGACGTTTGATGTTGTAAGAAAATCGTCCGATGAAATTGGATACTCTCCATACACATAATATGAAATATCGCAATATCGAACCTCCGATACATAATTTTCACATAATTTCTTTATTAGGTTGACCTTATGAATATTTGCAACTATATGCCGTCTAATTTCGGTAGAAAAAAATTTCAATTAATTTTCACAAATTTTGCAGGTCGGGACCTGCGTTGTTTTTCCGTCCGAAAAATACGAAACAAAAAAAATCATTGTTCCAAATATTGGACTATTGTACCAATTATGATAGGTTATTTAATTCTGAATAAAAATCCGTTTAAATTGAGTCAAAACAACGTCTGGTTTTCCTGTAATCGACGTTTGATGTTGTAAGAAAATCGTCCGATGAAATTGGATACTCTCCATACACATAATATGAAATATCGCAATATCGAACCTCCGATACATAATTTTCACATAATTTCTTTATTAGGTTGACCTTATGAATATTTGCAACTATATGCCGTCTAATTTCGGTAGAAAAAAATTTCAATTAATTTTCACAAATTTTGCAGGTCGGGACCTGCGTTGTTTTTCCGTCCGAAAAATACGAAACAAAAAAAATCATTGTTCCAAATATTGGACTATTGTACCAATTATGATAGGTTATTTAATTCTGAATAAAAATCCGTTTAAATTGAGTGCAAAACAACGTCTGGTTTTCCTGTAATCGACGTTTGATGTTGTAAGAAAATCGTCCGATGAAATTGGATACTCTCCATACACATAATATGAAATATCGCAATATCGAACCTCCGATACATAATTTTCACATAATTTCTTTATTAGGTTGACCTTATGAATATTTGCAACTATATGCCGTCTAATTTCGGTAGAAAAAAATTTCAATTAATTTTCACAAATTTTGCAGGTCGGGACCTGCGTTGTTTTTCCGTCCGAAAAATACGAAACAAAAAAATCATTGTTCCAAATATTGGACTATTGTACCAATTATGATAGGTTATTTAATTCTGAATAAAAATCCGTTTAAATTGAGTCAAAACAACGTCTGGTTTTCCTGTAATCGACGTTTGAAGTTGTAAGAAAATCGTCCGATGAAATTGGATACTCTCCATACACATAATATGAAATATCGCAATATCGAACCTCCGATACATAATTTTCACATAATTTCTTTATTAGGTTGACCTTATGAATATTTGCAACTATATGCCGTCTAATTTCGGTAGAAAAAAATTTCAATTAATTTTCACAAATTTTGCAGGTCGGGACCTGCGTTGTTTTTCCGTCCGAAAAATACGAAACAAAAAAAATCATTGTTCCAAATATTGGACTATTGTACCAATTATGATAGGTTATTTAATTCTGAATAAAAATCCGTTTAAATTGAGTCAAAACAACGTCTGGTTTTCCTGTAATCGACGTTTGAAGTTGTAAGAAAATCGTCCGATGAAATTGGATACTCTCCATACACATAATATGAAATATCGCAATATCGAACCTCCGATACATAATTTTCACATAATTTCTTTATTAGGTTGACCTTATGAATATTTGCAACTATATGCCGTCTAATTTCGGTAGAAAAAAATTTCAATTAATTTTCACAAATTTTGCAGGTCGGGACCTGCGTTGTTTTTCCGTCCGAAAAATACGAAACAAAAAAAATCATTGTTCCAAATATTGGACTATTGTACCAATTATGATAGGTTATTTAATTCTGAATAAAAATCCGTTTAAATTGAGTCAAAACAACGTCTGGTTTTCCTGTAATCGACGTTTGATGTTGTAAGAAAATCGTCCGATGAAATTGGATACTCTCCATACACATAATATGAAATATCGCAATATCGAACCTCCGATACATAATTTTCACATAATTTCTTTATTAGGTTGACCTTATGAATATTTGCAACTATATGCCGTCTAATTTCGGTAGAAAAAAATTTCAATTAATTTTCACAAATTTTGCAGGTCGGGACCTGCGTTGTTTTTCCGTCCGAAAAATACGAAACAAAAAAAATCATTGTTCCAAATATTGGACTATTGTACCAATTATGATAGGTTATTTAATTCTGAATAAAAATCCGTTTAAATTGAGTCAAAACAACGTCTGGTTTTCCTGTAATCGACGTTTGATGTTGTAAGAAAATCGTCCGATGAAATTGGATACTCTCCATACACATAATATGAAATATCGCAATATCGAACCTCCGATACATAATTTTCACATAATTTCTTTATTAGGTTGACCTTATGAATATTTGCAACTATATGCCGTCTAATTTCGGTAGAAAAAAATTTCAATTAATTTTCACAAATTTTGCAGGTCGGGACCTGCGTTGTTTTTCCGTCCGAAAAATACGAAACAAAAAAATCATTGTTCCAAATATTGGACTATTGTACCAATTATGATAGGTTATTTAATTCTGAATAAAAATCCGTTTAAATTGAGTCAAAACAACGTCTGGTTTTCCTGTAATCGACGTTTGAAGTTGTAAGAAAATCGTCCGATGAAATTGGATACTCTCCATACACATAATATGAAATATCGCAATATCGAACCTCCGATACATAATTTTCACATAATTTCTTTATTAGGTTGACCTTATGAATATTTGCAACTATATGCCGTCTAATTTCGGTAGAAAAAAATTTCAATTAATTTTCACAAATTTTGCAGGTCGGGACCTGCGTTGTTTTTCCGTCCGAAAAATACGAAACAAAAAAAATCATTGTTCCAAATATTGGACTATTGTACCAATTATGATAGGTTATTTAATTCTGAATAAAAATCCGTTTAAATTGAGTCGAAAACAACGTCTGGTTTTCCTGTAATCGACGTTTGATGTTGTAAGAAAATCGTCCGATGAAATTGGATACTCTCCATACACATAATATGAAATATCGCAATATCGAACCTCCGATACATAATTTTCACATAATTTCTTTATTAGGTTGACCTTATGAATATTTGCAACTATATGCCGTCTAATTTCGGTAGAAAAAAATTTCAATTAATTTTCACAAATTTTGCAGGTCGGGACCTGCGTTGTTTTTCCGTCCGAAAAATACGAAACAAAAAAAATCATTGTTCCAAATATTGGACTATTGTACCAATTATGATAGGTTATTTAATTCTGAATAAAAATCCGTTTAAATTGAGTGAAAACAACGTCTGGTTTTCCTGTAATCGACGTTTGATGTTGTAAGAAAATCGTCCGATGAAATTGGATACTCTCCATACACATAATATGAAATATCGCAATATCGAACCTCCGATACATAATTTTCACATAATTTCTTTATTAGGTTGACCTTATGAATATTTGCAACTATATGCCGTCTAATTTCGGTAGAAAAAAATTTCAATTAATTTTGACAAATTTTGCAGGTCGGGACCTGCGTTGTTTTTCCGTCCGAAAAATACGAAACAAAAAAAATCATTGTTCCAAATATTGGACTATTGTACCAATTATGATAGGTTATTTAATTCTGAATAAAAATCCGTTTAAATTGAGTCAAAACAACGTCTGGTTTTCCTGTAATCGACGTTTGATGTTGTAAGAAAATCGTCCGATGAAATTGGATACTCTCCATACACATAATATGAAATATCGCAATATCGAACCTCCGATACATAATTTTCACATAATTTCTTTATTAGGTTGACCTTATGAATATTTGCAACTATATGCCGTCTAATTTCGGTAGAAAAAAATTTCAATTAATTTTCACAAATTTTGCAGGTCGGGACCTGCGTTGTTTTTCCGTCCGAAAAATACGAAACAAAAAAAATCATTGTTCCAAATATTGGACTATTGTACCAATTATGATAGGTTATTTAATTCTGAATAAAAATCCGTTTAAATTGAGTGAAAACAACGTCTGGTTTTCCTGTAATCGACGTTTGATGTTGTAAGAAAATCGTCCGATGAAATTGGATACTCTCCATACACATAATATGAAATATCGCAATATCGAACCTCCGATACATAATTTTCACATAATTTCTTTATTAGGTTGACCTTATGAATATTTGCAACTATATGCCGTCTAATTTCGGTAGAAAAAAATTTCAATTAATTTTCACAAATTTTGCAGGTCGGGACCTGCGTTGTTTTTCCGTCCGAAAAATACGAAACAAAAAAAATCATTGTTCCAAATATTGGACTATTGTACCAATTATGATAGGTTATTTAATTCTGAATAAAAATCCGTTTAAATTGAGTGAAAACAACGTCTGGTTTTCCTGTAATCGACGTTTGATGTTGTAAGAAAATCGTCCGATGAAATTGGATACTCTCCATACACATAATATGAAATATCGCAATATCGAACCTCCGATACATAATTTTCACATAATTTCTTTATTAGGTTGACCTTATGAATATTTGCAACTATATGCCGTCTAATTTCGGTAGAAAAAAATTTCAATTAATTTTGACAAATTTTGCAGGTCGGGACCTGCGTTGTTTTTCCGTCCGAAAAATACGAAACAAAAAAAATCATTGTTCCAAATATTGGACTATTGTACCAATTATGATAGGTTATTTAATTCTGAATAAAAATCCGTTTAAATTGAGTCGAAAACAACGTCTGGTTTTCCTGTAATCGACGTTTGATGTTGTAAGAAAATCGTCCGATGAAATTGGATACTCTCCATACACATAATATGAAATATCGCAATATCGAACCTCCGATACATAATTTTCACATAATTTCTTTATTAGGTTGACCTTATGAATATTTGCAACTATATGCCGTCTAATTTCGGTAGAAAAAAATTTCAATTAATTTTCACAAATTTTGCAGGTCGGGACCTGCGTTGTTTTTCCGTCCGAAAAATACGAAACAAAAAAAATCATTGTTCCAAATATTGGACTATTGTACCAATTATGATAGGTTATTTAATTCTGAATAAAAATCCGTTTAAATTGAGTGAAAACAACGTCTGGTTTTCCTGTAATCGACGTTTGATGTTGTAAGAAAATCGTCCGATGAAATTGGATACTCTCCATACACATAATATGAAATATCGCAATATCGAACCTCCGATACATAATTTTCACATAATTTCTTTATTAGGTTGACCTTATGAATATTTGCAACTATATGCCGTCTAATTTCGGTAGAAAAAAATTTCAATTAATTTTCACAAATTTTGCAGGTCGGGACCTGCGTTGTTTTTCCGTCCGAAAAATACGAAACAAAAAAAATCATTGTTCCAAATATTGGACTATTGTACCAATTATGATAGGTTATTTAATTCTGAATAAAAATCCGTTTAAATTGAGTCGAAAACAACGTCTGGTTTTCCTGTAATCGACGTTTGAAGTTGTAAGAAAATCGTCCGATGAAATTGGATACTCTCCATACACATAATATGAAATATCGCAATATCGAACCTCCGATACATAATTTTCACATAATTTCTTTATTAGGTTGACCTTATGAATATTTGCAACTATATGCCGTCTAATTTCGGTAGAAAAAAATTTCAATTAATTTTGACAAATTTTGCAGGTCGGGACCTGCGTTGTTTTTCCGTCCGAAAAATACGAAACAAAAAAAATCATTGTTCCAAATATTGGACTATTGTACCAATTATGATAGGTTATTTAATTCTGAATAAAAATCCGTTTAAATTGAGTGAAAACAACGTCTGGTTTTCCTGTAATCGACGTTTGATGTTGTAAGAAAATCGTCCGATGAAATTGGATACTCTCCATACACATAATATGAAATATCGCAATATCGAACCTCCGATACATAATTTTCACATAATTTCTTTATTAGGTTGACCTTATGAATATTTGCAACTATATGCCGTCTAATTTCGGTAGAAAAAAATTTCAATTAATTTTCACAAATTTTGCAGGTCGGGACCTGCGTTGTTTTTTCCGTCCGAAAAATACGAAACAAAAAAAATCATTGTTCCAAATATTGGACTATTGTACCAATTATGATAGGTTATTTAATTCTGAATAAAAATCCGTTTAAATTGAGTGAAAACAACGTCTGGTTTTCCTGTAATCGACGTTTGATGTTGTAAGAAAATCGTCCGATGAAATTGGATACTCTCCATACACATAATATGAAATATCGCAATATCGAACCTCCGATACATAATTTTCACATAATTTCTTTATTAGGTTGACCTTATGAATATTTGCAACTATATGCCGTCTAATTTCGGTTAATTTTCACAATTTTGCAGGTCGGGACCTGCGTTGTTTTTCCGTCCGAAAAATACGAAACAAAAAAAATCATTGTTCCAAATATTGGACTATTGTACCAATTATGATAGGTTATTTAATTCTGAATAAAAATCCGTTTAAATTGAGTCAAAACAACGTCTGGTTTTCCTGTAATCGACGTTTGAAGTTGTAAGAAAATCGTCCGATGAAATTGGATACTCTCCATACACATAATATGAAATATCGCAATATCGAACCTCCGATACATAATTTTCACATAATTTCTTTATTAGGTTGACCTTATGAATATTTGCAACTATATGCCGTCTAATTTCGGTAGAGAAAAATTTCAATTAATTTTCACAAATTTTGCAGGTCGGGACCTGCGTTGTTTTTCCGTCCGAAAAATACGAAACAAAAAAAATCATTGTTCCAAATATTGGACTATTGTACCAATTATGATAGGTTATTTAATTCTGAATAAAAATCCGTTTAAATTGAGTCAAAACAACGTCTGGTTTTCCTGTAATCGACGTTTGAAGTTGTAAGAAAATCGTCCGATGAAATTGGATACTCTCCATACACATAATATGAAATATCGCAATATCGAACCTCCGATACATAATTTTCACATAATTTCTTTATTAGGTTGACCTTATGAATATTTGCAACTATATGCCGTCTAATTTCGGTAGAAAAAAATTTCAATTAATTTTCACAAATTTTGCAGGTCGGGACCTGCGTTGTTTTTCCGTCCGAAAAATACGAAACAAAAAAAATCATTGTTCCAAATATTGGACTATTGTACCAATTATGATAGGTTATTTAATTCTGAATAAAAATCCGTTTAAATTGAGTGAAAACAACGTCTGGTTTTCCTGTAATCGACGTTTGATGTTGTAAGAAAATCGTCCGATGAAATTGGATACTCTCCATACACATAATATGAAATATCGCAATATCGAACCTCCGATACATAATTTTCACATAATTTCTTTATTAGGTTGACCTTATGAATATTTGCAACTATATGCCGTCTAATTTCGGTAGAAAAAAATTTCAATTAATTTTCACAAATTTTGCAGGTCGGGACCTGCGTTGTTTTTCCGTCCGAAAAATACGAAACAAAAAAAATCATTGTTCCAAATATTGGACTATTGTATCAATTATGATAGGTTATTTAATTCTGAATAAAAATCCGTTTAAATTGAGTCAAAACAACGTCTGGTTTTCCTGTAATCGACGTTTGAAGTTGTAAGAAAATCGTCCGATGAAATTGGATACTCTCCATACACATAATATGAAATATCGCAATATCGAACCTCCGATACATAATTTTCACATAATTTCTTTATTAGGTTGACCTTATGAATATTTGCAACTATATGCCGTCTAATTTCGTAGAAAAAAATTTCAATTAATTTTCACAAATTTTGCAGGTCGGGACCTGCGTTGTTTTTCCGTCCGAAAATACGAAACAAAAAAAATCATTGTTCCAAATATTGGACTATTGTACCAATTATGATAGGTTATTTAATTCTGAATAAAAATCCGTTTAAATTGAGTCAAAACAACGTCTGGTTTTCCTGTAATCGACGTTTGAAGTTGTAAGAAAATCGTCCGATGAAATTGGATACTCTCCATACACATAATATGAAATATCGCAATATCGAACCTCCGATACATAATTTTCACATAATTTCTTTATTAGGTTGACCTTATGAATATTTGCAACTATATGCCGTCTAATTTCGGTAGAAAAAAATTTCAATTAATTTTCACAAATTTTGCAGGTCGGGACCTGCGTTGTTTTTCCGTCCGAAAAATACGAAACAAAAAAAATCATTGTTCCAAATATTGGACTATTGTACCAATTATGATAGGTTATTTAATTCTGAATAAAAATCCGTTTAAATTGAGTCAAAACAACGTCTGGTTTTCCTGTAATCGACGTTTGAAGTTGTAAGAAAATCGTCCGATGAAATTGGATACTCTCCATACACATAATATGAAATATCGCAATATCGAACCTCCGATACATAATTTTCACATAATTTCTTTATTAGGTTGACCTTATGAATATTTGCAACTATATGCCGTCTAATTTCGGTAGAAAAAAATTTCAATTAATTTTCACAATTTTGCAGGTCGGGACCTGCGTTGTTTTTCCGTCCGAAAAATACGAAACAAAAAAAATCATTGTTCCAAATATTGGACTATTGTACCAATTATGATAGGTTATTTAATTCTGAATAAAAATCCGTTTAAATTGAGTGAAAACAACGTCTGGTTTCCTGTAATCGACGTTTGATGTTGTAAGAAAATCGTCCGATGAAATTGGATACTCTCCATACACATAATATGAAATATCGCAATATCGAACCTCCGATACATAATTTTCACATAATTTCTTTATTAGGTTGACCTTATGAATATTTGCAACTATATGCCGTCTAATTTCGGTAGAAAAAATTTCAATTAATTTTCACAAATTTTGCAGGTCGGGACCTGCGTTGTTTTTCCGTCCGAAAAATACGAAACAAAAAAAATCATTGTTCCAAATATTGGACTATTGTACCAATTATGATAGGTTATTTAATTCTGAATAAAAATCCGTTTAATTGAGTGAAAACAACGTCTGGTTTTCCTGTAATCGACGTTTGATGTTGTAAGAAAATCGTCCGATGAAATTGGATACTCTCCATACACATAATATGAAATATCGCAATATCGAACCTCCGATACATAATTTTCACATAATTTCTTTATTAGGTTGACCTTATGAATATTTGCAACTATATGCCGTCTAATTTCGGTAGAAAAAAATTTCAATTAATTTTCACAAATTTTGCAGGTCGGGACCTGCGTTGTTTTTCCGTCCGAAAAATACGAAACAAAAAAAATCATTGTTCCAAATATTGGACTATTGTACCAATTATGATAGGTTATTTAATTCTGAATAAAAATCCGTTTAAATTGAGTCAAAACAACGTCTGGTTTTCCTGTAATCGACGTTTGAAGTTGTAAGAAAATCGTCCGATGAAATTGGATACTCTCCATACACATAATATGAAATATCGCAATATCGAACCTCCGATACATAATTTTCACATAATTTCTTTATTAGGTTGACCTTATGAATATTTGCAACTATATGCCGTCTAATTTCGGTAGAAAAAAATTTCAATTAATTTTCACAAATTTTGCAGGTCGGGACCTGCGTTGTTTTTCCGTCCGAAAAATACGAAACAAAAAAAATCATTGTTCCAAATATTGGACTATTGTACCAATTATGATAGGTTATTTAATTCTGAATAAAAATCCGTTTAAATTGAGTCAAAACAACGTCTGGTTTTCCTGTAATCGACGTTTGAAGTTGTAAGAAAATCGTCCGATGAAATTGGATACTCTCCATACACATAATATGAAATATCGCAATATCGAACCTCCGATACATAATTTTCACATAATTTCTTTATTAGGTTGACCTTATGAATATTTGCAACTATATGCCGTCTAATTTCGGTAGAAAAAAATTTCAATTAATTTCACAAATTTTGCAGGTCGGGACCTGCGTTGTTTTTCCGTCCGAAAAATACGAAACAAAAAAAAATCATTGTTCCAAATATTGGACTATTGTACCAATTATGATAGGTTATTTAATTCTGAATAAAAATCCGTTTAAATTGAGTCAAAACAACGTCTGGTTTTCCTGTAATCGACGTTTGATGTTGTAAGAAAATCGTCGATGAAATTGGATACTCTCCATACACATAATATGAAATATCGCAATATCGAACCTCCGATACATAATTTTCATATTTCTTTATTAGGTTGACCTTATGAATATTTGCAACTATATGCCGTCTAATTTCGGTAGAAAAAAATTTCAATTAATTTTCACAAATTTTGCAGGTCGGGACCTGCGTTGTTTTTCCGTCCGAAAAATACGAAACAAAAAAAATCATTGTTCCAAATATTGGACTATTGTACCAATTATGATAGGTTATTTAATTCTGAATAAAAATCCGTTTAAATTGAGTGAAAACAACGTCTGGTTTTCCTGTAATCGACGTTTGATGTTGTAAGAAAATCGTCCGATGAAATTGGATACTCTCCATACACATAATATGAAATATCGCAATATCGAACCTCCGATACATAATTTTCACATAATTTCTTTATTAGGTTGACCTTATGAATATTTGCAACTATATGCCGTCTAATTTCGGTAGAAAAAAATTTCAATTAATTTTCACAAATTTTGCAGGTCGGGACCTGCGTTGTTTTTCCGTCCGAAAAATACGAAATAAAAAAAATCATTGTTCCAAATATTGGACTATTGTACCAATTATGATAGGTTATTTAATTCTGAATAAAAATCCGTTTAAATTGAGTCAAAACAACGTCTGGTTTTCCTGTAATCGACGTTTGAAGTTGTAAGAAAATCGTCCGATGAAATTGGATACTCTCCATACACATAATATGAAATATCGCAATATCGAACCTCCGATACATAATTTTCACATAATTTCTTTATTAGGTTGACCTTATGAATATTTGCAACTATATGCCGTCTAATTTCGGTAGAAAAAAATTTCAATTAATTTTCACAAATTTTGCAGGTCGGGACCTGCGTTGTTTTTCCGTCCGAAAAAATACGAAACAAAAAAAATCATTGTTCCAAATATTGGACTATTGTACCAATTATGATAGGTTATTTAATTCTGAATAAAAATCCGTTTAAATTGAGTGAAAACAACGTCTGGTTTTCCTGTAATCGACGTTTGATGTTGTAGAAAATCGTCCGATGAAATTGGATACTCTCCATACACATAATATGAAATATCGCAATATCGAACCTCCGATACATAATTTTCACATAATTTCTTTATTAGGTTGACCTTATGATATTTGCAACTATATGCCGTCTAATTTCGGTAGAAAAAAATTTCA
>CAVNVL010000121.1:0-28559 GCA_963691935.1 Nephrotoma guestfalica | reverse complement strand
ATGATTTTTTTGTTTCGTATTTTTCGGACGGAAAAACAACGCAGGTCCCGACCTGCAAAATTTGTGAAAATTAATTGAAATTTTTTTCTACCGAAATTAGACGGCATATAGTTGCAAATATTCATAAGGTCAACCTAATAAAGAAATTATGTGAAAATTATGTATCGGAGGTTCGATATTGCGATATTTCATATTATGTGTATGGAGAGTATCCAATTTCATCGGACGATTTTCTTACAACTTCAAACGTCGATTACAGGAAAACCAGACGTTGTTTTCACTCAATTTAAACGGATTTTTATTCAGAATTAAATAACCTATCATAATTGGTACAATAGTCCAATATTTGGAACAATGATTTTTTTTGTTTCGTATTTTTCGGACGGAAAAACAACGCAGGTCCCGACCTGCAAAATTTGTGAAAATTAATTGAAATTTTTTTCTACCGAAATTAGACGGCATATAGTTGCAAATATTCATAAGGTCAACCTAATAAAGAAATTATGTGAAAATTATGTATCGGAGGTTCGATATTGCGATATTTCATATTATGTGTATGGAGAGTATCCAATTTCATCGGACGATTTTCTTACAACTTCAAACGTCGATTACAGGAAAACCAGACGTTGTTTTGACTCAATTTAAACGGATTTTTATTCAGAATTAAATAACCTATCATAATTGGTACAATAGTCCAATATTTGGAACAATGATTTTTTTGTTTCGTATTTTTCGGACGGAAAAACAACGCAGGTCCCGACCTGCAAAATTTGTCAAAATTAATTGAAATTTTTTTCTACCGAAATTAGACGGCATATAGTTGCAAATATTCATAAGGTCAACCTAATAAAGAAATTATGTGAAAATTATGTATCGGAGGTTCGATATTGCGATATTTCATATTATGTGTATGGAGAGTATCCAATTTCATCGGACGATTTTCTTACAACTTCAAACGTCGATTACAGGAAAACCAGACGTTGTTTTGACTCAATTTAAACGGATTTTTATTCAGAATTAAATAACCTATCATAATTGGTACAATAGTCCAATATTTGGAACAATGATTTTTTTTGTTTCGTATTTTTCGGACGGAAAAAACAACGCAGGTCCCGACCTGCAAAATTTGTGAAAATTAATTGAAATTTTTTTCTACCGAAATTAGACGGCATATAGTTGCAAATATTCATAAGGTCAACCTAATAAAGAAATTATGTGAAAATTATGTATCGGAGGTTCGATATTGCGATATTTCATATTATGTGTATGGAGAGTATCCAATTTCATCGGACGATTTTCTTACAACATCAAACGTCGATTACAGGAAAACCAGACGTTGTTTTGACTCAATTTAAACGGATTTTTATTCAGAATTAAATAACCTATCATAATTGGTACAATAGTCCAATATTTGGAACAATGATTTTTTTTGTTTCGTATTTTTCGGACGGAAAAACAACGCAGGTCCCGACCTGCAAAATTTGTGAAAATTAATTGAAATTTTTTTCTACCGAAATTAGACGGCATATAGTTGCAAATATTCATAAGGTCAACCTAATAAAGAAATTATGTGAAAATTATGTATCGGAGGTTCGATATTGCGATATTTCATATTATGTGTATGGGGGGGAGGGGGGGGAGTATCCAATTTCATCGGACGATTTTCTTACAACTTCAAACGTCGATTACAGGAAAACCAGACGTTGTTTTGACTCAATTTAAACGGATTTTTATTCAGAATTAAATAACCTATCATAATTGGTACAATAGTCCAATATTTGGAACAATGATTTTTTTTGTTTCGTATTTTTCGGACGGAAAAACAACGCAGGTCCCGACCTGCAAAATTTGTGAAAATTAATTGAAATTTTTTTCTACCGAAATTAGACGGCATATAGTTGCAAATATTCATAAGGTCAACCTAATAAAGAAATTATGTGAAAATTATGTATCGGAGGTTCGATATTGCGATATTTCATATTATGTGTATGGAGAGTATCCAATTTCATCGGACGATTTTCTTACAACTTCAAACGTCGATTACAGGAAAACCAGACGTTGTTTTGACTCAATTTAAACGGATTTTTATTCAGAATTAAATAACCTATCATAATTGGTACAATAGTCTAATATTTGGAACAATGATTTTTTTTGTTTCGTATTTTTCGGACGGAAAAACAACGCAGGTCCCGACCTGCAAAATTTGTGAAAATTAATTGAAATTTTTTTCTACCGAAATTAGACGGCATATAGTTGCAAATATTCATCAGGTCAACCTAATAAAGAAATTATGTGAAAATTATGTATCGGAGGTTCGATATTGCGATATTTCATATTATGTGTATGGAGAGTATCCAATTTCATCGGACGATTTTCTTACAACATCAAACGTCGATTACAGGAAAACCAGACGTTGTTTTCACTCAATTTAAACGGATTTTTATTCAGAATTAAATAACCTATCATAATTGGTACAATAGTCCAATATTTGGAACAATGATTTTTTTTGTTTCGTATTTTTCGGACGGAAAAACAACGCAGGTCCCGACCTGCAAAATTTGTGAAAATTAATTGAAATTTTTTTCTACCGAAATTAGACGGCATATAGTTGCAAATATTCATAAGGTCAACCTAATAAAGAAATTATGTGAAAATTATGTATCGGAGGTTCGATATTGCGATATTTCATATTATGTGTATGGAGAGTATCCAATTTCATCGGACGATTTTCTTACAACATCAAACGTCGATTACAGGAAAACCAGACGTTGTTTTCACTCAATTTAAACGGATTTTTATTCAGAATTAAATAACCTATCATAATTGGTACAATAGTCCAATATTTGGAACAATGATTTTTTTTGTTTCGTATTTTTCGGACGGAAAAACAACGCAGGTCCCGACCTGCAAAATTTGTGAAAATTAATTGAAATTTTTTTCTACCGAAATTAGACGGCATATAGTTGCAAATATTCATAAGGTCAACCTAATAAAGAAATTATGTGAAAATTATGTATCGGAGGTTCGATATTGCGATATTTCATATTATGTGTATGGAGAGTATCCAATTTCATCGGACGATTTTCTTACAACTTCAAACGTCGATTACAGGAAAACCAGACGTTGTTTTCACTCAATTTAAACGGATTTTTATTCAGAATTAAATAACCTATCATAATTGGTACAATAGTCCAATATTTGGAACAATGATTTTTTTTGTTTCGTATTTTTCGGACGGAAAAACAACGCAGGTCCCGACCTGCAAAATTTGTGAAAATTAATTGAAATTTTTTTCTACCGAAATTAGACGGCATATAGTTGCAAATATTCATAAGGTCAACCTAATAAAGAAATTATGTGAAAATTATGTATCGGAGGTTCGATATTGCGATATTTCATATTATGTGTATGGAGAGTATCCAATTTCATCGGACGATTTTCTTACAACTTCAAACGTCGATTACAGGAAAACCAGACGTTGTTTTGACTCAATTTAAACGGATTTTTATTCAGAATTAAATAACCTATCATAATTGGTACAATAGTCCAATATTTGGAACAATGATTTTTTTTGTTTCGTATTTTTCGGACGGAAAAACAACGCAGGTCCCGACCTGCAAAATTTGTGAAAATTAATTGAAATTTTTTTCTACCGAAATTAGACGGCATATAGTTGCAAATATTCATAAGGTCAACCTAATAAAGAAATTATGTGAAAATTATGTATCGGAGGTTCGATATTGCGATATTTCATATTATGTGTATGGAGAGTATCCAATTTCATCGGACGATTTTCTTACAACTTCAAACGTCGATTACAGGAAAACCAGACGTTGTTTTGACTCAATTTAAACGGATTTTTATTCAGAATTAAATAACCTATCATAATTGGTACAATAGTCCAATATTTGGAACAATGATTTTTTTTGTTTCGTATTTTTCGGACGGAAAAACAACGCAGGTCCCGACCTGCAAAATTTGTGAAAATTAATTGAAATTTTTTTCTACCGAAATTAGACGGCATATAGTTGCAAATATTCATAAGGTCAACCTAATAAAGAAATTATGTGAAAATTATGTATCGGAGGTTCGATATTGCGATATTTCATATTATGTGTATGGAGAGTATCCAATTTCATCGGACGATTTTCTTACAACATCAAACGTCGATTACAGGAAAACCAGACGTTGTTTTCACTCAATTTAAACGGATTTTTATTCAGAATTAAATAACCTATCATAATTGGTACAATAGTCCAATATTTGGAACAATGATTTTTTTTGTTCGTATTTTTCGGACGGAAAAACAACGCAGGTCCCGACCTGCAAAATTTGTGAAAATTAATTGAAATTTTTTTCTACCGAAATTAGACGGCATATAGTTGCAAATATTCATAAGGTCAACCTAATAAAGAAATTATGTGAAAATTATGTATCGGAGGTTCGATATTGCGATATTTCATATTATGTGTATGGAGAGTATCCAATTTCATCGGACGATTTTCTTACAACATCAAACGTCGATTACAGGAAAACCAGACGTTGTTTTCACTCAATTTAAACGGATTTTTATTCAGAATTAAATAACCTATCATAATTGGTACAATAGTCCAATATTTGGAACAATGATTTTTTTTGTTTCGTATTTTTCGGACGGAAAAACAACGCAGGTCCCGACCTGCAAAATTTGTGAAAATTAATTGAAATTTTTTTCTACCGAAATTAGACGGCATATAGTTGCAAATATTCATAAGGTCAACCTAATAAAGAAATTATGTGAAAATTATGTATCGGAGGTTCGATATTGCGATATTTCATATTATGTGTATGGAGAGTATCCAATTTCATCGGACGATTTTCTTACAACTTCAAACGTCGATTACAGGAAAACCAGACGTTGTTTTGACTCAATTTAAACGGATTTTTATTCAGAATTAAATAACCTATCATAATTGGTACAATAGTCCAATATTTGGAACAATGATTTTTTTTGTTTCGTATTTTTCGGACGGAAAAACAACGCAGGTCCCGACCTGCAAAATTTGTGAAAATTAATTGAAATTTTTTTCTACCGAAATTAGACGGCATATAGTTGCAAATATTCATAAGTTCAACCTAATAAAGAAATTATGTGAAAATTATGTATCGGAGGTTCGATATTGCGATATTTCATATTATGTGTATGGAGAGTATCCAATTTCATCGGACGATTTTCTTACAACATCAAACGTCGATTACAGGAAAACCAGACGTTGTTTTCACTCAATTTAAACGGATTTTTATTCAGAATTAAATAACCTATCATAATTGGTACAATAGTCCAATATTTGGAACAATGATTTTTTTTGTTTCGTATTTTTCGGACGGAAAAACAACGCAGGTCCCGACCTGCAAAATTTGTGAAAATTAATTGAAATTTTTTTCTACCGAAATTAGACGGCATATAGTTGCAAATATTCATAAGGTCAACCTAATAAAGAAATTATGTGAAAATTATGTATCGGAGGTTCGATATTGCGATATTTCATATTATGTGTATGGAGAGTATCCAATTTCATCGGACGATTTTCTTACAACTTCAAACGTCGATTACAGGAAAACCAGACGTTGTTTTGACTCAATTTAAACGGATTTTTATTCAGAATTAAATAACCTATCATAATTGGTACAATAGTCCAATATTTGGAACAATGATTTTTTTTGTTTCGTATTTTTCGGACGGAAAAACAACGCAGGTCCCGACCTGCAAAATTTGTGAAAATTAATTGAAATTTTTTTCTACCGAAATTAGACGGCATATAGTTGCAAATATTCATAAGGTCAACCTAATAAAGAAATTATGTGAAAATTATGTATCGGAGGTTCGATATTGCGATATTTCATATTATGTGTATGAAGAGTATCCAATTTCATCTTACGATTTTCTTACAACATCAAACGTCGATTACAGGAAAACCAGACGTTGTTTTCACTCAATTTAAACGGATTTTTATTCAGAATTAAATAACCTATCATAATTGGTACAATAGTCCAATATTTGGAACAATGATTTTTTTTGTTTCGTATTTTTCGGACGGAAAAACAACGCAGGTCCCGACCTGCAAAATTTGTGAAAATTAATTGAAATTTTTTTCTACCGAAATTAGACGGCATATAGTTGCAAATATTCATAAGGTCAACCTAATAAAGAAATTATGTGAAAATTATGTATCGGAGGTTCGATATTGCGATATTTCATATTATGTGTATGGAGAGTATCCAATTTCATCGGACGATTTTCTTACAACATCAAACGTCGATTACAGGAAAACCAGACGTTGTTTTCACTCAATTTAAACGGATTTTTATTCAGAATTAAATAACCTATCATAATTGGTACAATAGTCCAATATTTGGAACAATGATTTTTTTTGTTTCGTATTTTTCGGACGGAAAAACAACGCAGGTCCCGACCTGCAAAATTTGTGAAAATTAATTGAAATTTTTTTCTACCGAAATTAGACGGCATATAGTTGCAAATATTCATAAGGTCAACCTAATAAAGAAATTATGTGAAAATTATGTATCGGAGGTTCGATATTGCGATATTTCATATTATGTGTATGGAGAGTATCCAATTTCATCGGACGATTTTCTTACAACATCAAACGTCGATTACAGGAAAACCAGACGTTGTTTTCACTCAATTTAAACGGATTTTTATTCAGAATTAAATAACCTATCATAATTGGTACAATAGTCCAATATTTGGAACAATGATTTTTTTTGTTTCGTATTTTTCGGACGGAAAAACAACGCAGGTCCCGACCTGCAAAATTTGTGAAAATTAATTGAAATTTTTTTCTACCGAAATTAGACGGCATATAGTTGCAAATATTCATAAGGTCAACCTAATAAAGAAATTATGTGAAAATTATGTATCGGAGGTTCGATATTGCGATATTTCATATTATGTGTATGGAGAGTATCCAATTTCATCGGACGATTTTCTTACAACTTCAAACGTCGATTACAGGAAAACCAGACGTTGTTTTGACTCAATTTAAACGGATTTTTATTCAGAATTAAATAACCTATCATAATTGGTACAATAGTCCAATATTTGGAACAATGATTTTTTTTGTTTCGTATTTTTCGGACGGAAAAACAACGCAGGTCCCGACCTGCAAAATTTGTGAAAATTAATTGAAATTTTTTTCTACCGAAATTAGACGGCATATAGTTGCAAATATTCATAAGGTCAACCTAATAAAGAAATTATGTGAAAATTATGTATCGGAGGTTCGATATTGCGATATTTCATATTATGTGTATGGAGAGTATCCAATTTCATCGGACGATTTTCTTACAACTTCAAACGTCGATTACAGGAAAACCAGACGTTGTTTTGACTCAATTTAAACGGATTTTTATTCAGAATTAAATAACCTATCATAATTGGTACAATAGTCCAATATTTGGAACAATGATTTTTTTTGTTTCGTATTTTTCGGACGGAAAAACAACGCAGGTCCCGACCTGCAAAATTTGTGAAAATTAATTGAAATTTTTTTCTACCGAAATTAGACGGCATATAGTTGCAAATATTCATAAGGTCAACCTAATAAAGAAATTATGTGAAAATTATGTATCGGAGGTTCGATATTGCGATATTTCATATTATGTGTATGGAGAGTATCCAATTTCATCGGACGATTTTCTTACAACATCAAACGTCGATTACAGGAAAACCAGACGTTGTTTTCACTCAATTTAAACGGATTTTTATTCAGAATTAAATAACCTATCATAATTGGTACAATAGTCCAATATTTGGAACAATGATTTTTTTTGTTTCGTATTTTTCGGACGGAAAAACAACGCAGGTCCCGACCTGCAAAATTTGTGAAAATTAATTGAAATTTTTTTCTACCGAAATTAGACGGCATATAGTTGCAAATATTCATAAGGTCAACCTAATAAAGAAATTATGTGAAAATTATGTATCGGAGGTTCGATATTGTGATATTTCATATTATGTGTATGGAGAGTATCCAATTTCATCGGACGATTTTCTTACAACATCAAACGTCGATTACAGGAAAACCAGACGTTGTTTTCACTCAATTTAAACGGATTTTTATTCAGAATTAAATAACCTATCATAATTGGTACAATAGTCCAATATTTGGAACAATGATTTTTTTTGTTTCGTATTTTTCGGACGGAAAAACAACGCAGGTCCCGACCTGCAAAATTTGTGAAAATTAATTGAAATTTTTTTCTACCGAAATTAGACGGCATATAGTTGCAAATATTCATAAGGTCAACCTAATAAAGAAATTATGTGAAAATTATGTATCGGAGGTTCGATATTGCGATATTTCATATTATGTGTATGGAGAGTATCCAATTTCATCGGACGATTTTCTTACAACATCAAACGTCGATTACAGGAAAACCAGACGTTGTTTTCACTCAATTTAAACGGATTTTTATTCAGAATTAAATAACCTATCATAATTGGTACAATAGTCCAATATTTGGAACAATGATTTTTTTTGTTTCGTATTTTTCGGACGGAAAAACAACGCAGGTCCCGACCTGCAAAATTTGTGAAAATTAATTGAAATTTTTTTCTACCGAAATTAGACGGCATATAGTTGCAAATATTCATAAGGTCAACCTAATAAAGAAATTATGTGAAAATTATGTATCGGAGGTTCGATATTGCGATATTTCATATTATGTGTATGGAGAGTATCCAATTTCATCGGACGATTTTCTTACAACTTCAAACGTCGATTACAGGAAAACCAGACGTTGTTTTGACTCAATTTAAACGGATTTTTATTCAGAATTAAATAACCTATCATAATTGGTACAATAGTCCAATATTTGGAACAATGATTTTTTTTGTTTCGTATTTTTCGGACGGAAAAACAACGCAGGTCCCGACCTGCAAAATTTGTCAAAATTAATTGAAATTTTTTTCTACCGAAATTAGACGGCATATAGTTGCAAATATTCATAAGGTCAACCTAATAAAGAAATTATGTGAAAATTATGTATCGGAGGTTCGATATTGCGATATTTCATATTATGTGTATGGAGAGTATCCAATTTCATCGGACGATTTTCTTACAACTTCAAACGTCGATTACAGGAAAACCATACGTTGTTTTGACTCAATTTAAACGGATTTTTATTCAGAATTAAATAACCTATCATAATTGGTACAATAGTCCAATATTTGGAACAATGATTTTTTTTGTTTCGTATTTTTCGGACGGAAAAACAACGCAGGTCCCGACCTGCAAAATTTGTGAAAATTAATTGAAATTTTTTTCTACCGAAATTAGACGGCATATAGTTGCAAATATTCATAAGGTCAACCTAATAAAGAAATTATGTGAAAATTATGTATCGGAGGTTCGATATTGCGATATTTCATATTATGTGTATGGAGAGTATCCAATTTCATCGGACGATTTTCTTACAACATCAAACGTCGATTACAGGAAAACCAGACGTTGTTTTGACTCAATTTAAACGGATTTTTATTCAGAATTAAATAACCTATCATAATTGGTACAATAGTCCAATATTTGGAACAATGATTTTTTTTGTTTCGTATTTTTCGGACGGAAAAACAACGCAGGTCCCGACCTGCAAAATTTGTGAAAATTAATTGAAATTTTTTTCTACCGAAATTAGACGGCATATAGTTGCAAATATTCATAAGGTCAACCTAATAAAGAAATTATGTGAAAATTATGTATCGGAGGTTCGATATTGCGATATTTCATATTATGTGTATGGAGAGTATCCAATTTCATCGGACGATTTTCTTACAACTTCAAACGTCGATTACAGGAAAACCAGACGTTGTTTTGACTCAATTTAAACGGATTTTTATTCAGAATTAAATAACCTATCATAATTGGTACAATAGTCCAATATTTGGAACAATGACTTTTTTTGTTTCGTATTTTTCGGACGGAAAAACAACGCAGGTCCCGACCTGCAAAATTTGTGAAAATTAATTGAAATTTTTTTCTACCGAAATTAGACGGCATATAGTTGCAAATATTCATAAGGTCAACCTAATAAAGAAATTATGTGAAAATTATGTATCGGAGGTTCGATATTGCGATATTTCATATTATGTGTATGGAGAGTATCCAATTTCATCGGACGATTTTCTTACAACTTCAAACGTCGATTACAGGAAAACCAGACGTTGTTTTGACTCAATTTAAACGGATTTTTATTCAGAATTAAATAACCTATCATAATTGGTACAATAGTCCAATATTTGGAACAATGATTTTTTTTGTTTCGTATTTTTCGGACGGAAAAACAACGCAGGTCCCGACCTGCAAAATTTGTGAAAATTAATTGAAATTTTTTTCTACCGAAATTAGACGGCATATAGTTGCAAATATTCATCAGGTCAACCTAATAAAGAAATTATGTGAAAATTATGTATCGGAGGTTCGATATTGCGATATTTCATATTATGTGTATGGAGAGTATCCAATTTCATCGGACGATTTTCTTACAACATCAAACGTCGATTACAGGAAAACCAGACGTTGTTTTCACTCAATTTAAACGGATTTTTATTCAGAATTAAATAACCTATCATAATTGGTACAATAGTCCAATATTTGGAACAATGATTTTTTTTGTTTCGTATTTTTCGGACGGAAAAACAACGCAGGTCCCGACCTGCAAAATTTGTGAAAATTAATTGAAATTTTTTTCTACCGAAATTAGACGGCATATAGTTGCAAATATTCATAAGGTCAACCTAATAAAGAAATTATGTGAAAATTATGTATCGGAGGTTCGATATTGCGATATTTCATATTATGTGTATGGAGAGTATCCAATTTCATCGGACGATTTTCTTACAACATCAAACGTCGATTACAGGAAAACCAGACGTTGTTTTGACTCAATTTAAACGGATTTTTATTCAGAATTAAATAACCTATCATAATTGGTACAATAGTCCAATATTTGGAACAATGATTTTTTTTGTTTCGTATTTTTCGGACGGAAAAACAACGCAGGTCCCGACCTGCAAAATTTGTGAAAATTAATTGAAATTTTTTTCTACCGAAATTAGACGGCATATAGTTGCAAATATTCATAAGGTCAACCTAATAAAGAAATTATGTGAAAATTATGTATCGGAGGTTCGATATTGCGATATTTCATATTATGTGTATGGAGAGTATCCAATTTCATCGGACGATTTTCTTACAACTTCAAACGTCGATTACAGGAAAACCAGACGTTGTTTTCACTCAATTTAAACGGATTTTTATTCAGAATTAAATAACCTATCATAATTGGTACAATAGTCCAATATTTGGAACAATGATTTTTTTTGTTTCGTATTTTTCGGACGGAAAAACAACGCAGGTCCCGACCTGCAAAATTTGTGAAAATTAATTGAAATTTTTTTCTACCGAAATTAGACGGCATATAGTTGCAAATATTCATAAGGTCAACCTAATAAAGAAATTATGTGAAAATTATGTATCGGAGGTTCGATATTGCGATATTTCATATTATGTGTATGGAGAGTATCCAATTTCATCGGACGATTTTCTTACAACTTCAAACGTCGATTACAGGAAAACCAGACGTTGTTTTCACTCAATTTAAACGGATTTTTATTCAGAATTAAATAACCTATCATAATTGGTACAATAGTCCAATATTTGGAACAATGATTTTTTTTGTTTCGTATTTTTCGGACGGAAAAACAACGCAGGTCCCGACCTGCAAAATTTGTGAAAATTAATTGAAATTTTTTTCTACCGAAATTAGACGGCATATAGTTGCAAATATTCATAAGGTCAACCTAATAAAGAAATTATGTGAAAATTATGTATCGGAGGTTCGATATTGCGATATTTCATATTATGTGTATGGAGAGTATCCAATTTCATCGGACGATTTTCTTACAACTTCAAACGTCGATTACAGGAAAACCAGACGTTGTTTTGACTCAATTTAAACGGATTTTTATTCAGAATTAAATAACCTATCATAATTGGTACAATAGTCCAATATTTGGAACAATGATTTTTTTTGTTTCGTATTTTTCGGACGGAAAAACAACGCAGGTCCCGACCTGCAAAATTTGTGAAAATTAATTGAAATTTTTTTCTACCGAAATTAGACGGCATATAGTTGCAAATATTCATAAGGTCAACCTAATAAAGAAATTATGTGAAAATTATGTATCGGAGGTTCGATATTGCGATATTTCATATTATGTGTATGGAGAGTATCCAATTTCATCGGACGATTTTCTTACAACTTCAAACGTCGATTACAGGAAAACCAGACGTTGTTTTGACTCAATTTAAACGGATTTTTATTCAGAATTAAATAACCTATCATAATTGGTACAATAGTCCAATATTTGGAACAATGATTTTTTTTGTTTCGTATTTTTCGGACGGAAAAACAACGCAGGTCCCGACCTGCAAAATTTGTGAAAATTAATTGAAATTTTTTTCTACCGAAATTAGACGGCATATAGTTGCAAATATTCATAAGGTCAACCTAATAAAGAAATTATGTGAAAATTATGTATCGGAGGTTCGATATTGCGATATTTCATATTATGTGTATGGAGAGTATCCAATTTCATCGGACGATTTTCTTACAACTTCAAACGTCGATTACAGGAAAACCAGACGTTGTTTTGACTCAATTTAAACAGATTTTTATTCAGAATTAAATAACCTATCATAATTGGTACAATAGTCCAATATTTGGAACAATGATTTTTTTTGTTTCGTATTTTTCAGGAAAACCAGACGTTGTTTTGACTCAATTTAAACGGATTTTTATTCAGAATTAAATAACCTATCATAATTGGTACAATAGTCCAATATTTGGAACAATGACTTTTTTTGTTTCGTATTTTTCGGACGGAAAAACAACGCAGGTCCCGACCTGCAAAATTTGTGAAAATTAATTGAAATTTTTTTCTACCGAAATTAGACGGCATATAGTTGCAAATATTCATAAGGTCAACCTAATAAAGAAATTATGTGAAAATTATGTATCGGAGGTTCGATATTGCGATATTTCATATTATGTGTATGGAGAGTATCCAATTTCATCGGACGATTTTCTTACAACTTCAAACGTCGATTACAGGAAAACCAGACGTTGTTTTGACTCAATTTAAACGGATTTTTATTCAGAATTAAATAACCTATCATAATTGGTACAATAGTCCAATATTTGGAACAATGATTTTTTTTGTTTCGTATTTTTCGGACGGAAAAACAACGCAGGTCCCGACCTGCAAAATTTGTGAAAATTAATTGAAATTTTTTTCTACCGAAATTAGACGGCATATAGTTGCAAATATTCATCAGGTCAACCTAATAAAGAAATTATGTGAAAATTATGTATCGGAGGTTCGATATTGCGATATTTCATATTATGTGTATGGAGAGTATCCAATTTCATCGGACGATTTTCTTACAACATCAAACGTCGATTACAGGAAAACCAGACGTTGTTTTCACTCAATTTAAACGGATTTTTATTCAGAATTAAATAACCTATCATAATTGGTACAATAGTCCAATATTTGGAACAATGATTTTTTTTGTTTCGTATTTTTCGGACGGAAAAACAACGCAGGTCCCGACCTGCAAAATTTGTGAAAATTAATTGAAATTTTTTTCTACCGAAATTAGACGGCATATAGTTGCAAATATTCATAAGGTCAACCTAATAAAGAAATTATGTGAAAATTATGTATCGGAGGTTCGATATTGCGATATTTCATATTATGTGTATGGAGAGTATCCAATTTCATCGGACGATTTTCTTACAACATCAAACGTCGATTACAGGAAAACCAGACGTTGTTTTGACTCAATTTAAACGGATTTTTATTCAGAATTAAATAACCTATCATAATTGGTACAATAGTCCAATATTTGGAACAATGATTTTTTTTGTTTCGTATTTTTCGGACGGAAAAACAACGCAGGTCCCGACCTGCAAAATTTGTGAAAATTAATTGAAATTTTTTTCTACCGAAATTAGACGGCATATAGTTGCAAATATTCATAAGGTCAACCTAATAAAGAAATTATGTGAAAATTATGTATCGGAGGTTCGATATTGCGATATTTCATATTATGTGTATGGAGAGTATCCAATTTCATCGGACGATTTTCTTACAACTTCAAACGTCGATTACAGGAAAACCAGACGTTGTTTTCACTCAATTTAAACGGATTTTTATTCAGAATTAAATAACCTATCATAATTGGTACAATAGTCCAATATTTGGAACAATGATTTTTTTTGTTTCGTATTTTTCGGACGGAAAAACAACGCAGGTCCCGACCTGCAAAATTTGTGAAAATTAATTGAAATTTTTTTCTACCGAAATTAGACGGCATATAGTTGCAAATATTCATAAGGTCAACCTAATAAAGAAATTATGTGAAAATTATGTATCGGAGGTTCGATATTGCGATATTTCATATTATGTGTATGGAGAGTATCCAATTTCATCGGACGATTTTCTTACAACTTCAAACGTCGATTACAGGAAAACCAGACGTTGTTTTGACTCAATTTAAACGGATTTTTATTCAGAATTAAATAACCTATCATAATTGGTACAATAGTCCAATATTTGGAACAATGATTTTTTTTGTTTCGTATTTTTCGGACGGAAAAACAACGCAGGTCCCGACCTGCAAAATTTGTGAAAATTAATTGAAATTTTTTTCTACCGAAATTAGACGGCATATAGTTGCAAATATTCATAAGGTCAACCTAATAAAGAAATTATGTGAAAATTATGTATCGGAGGTTCGATATTGCGATATTTCATATTATGTGTATGGAGAGTATCCAATTTCATCGGACGATTTTCTTACAACTTCAAACGTCGATTACAGGAAAACCAGACGTTGTTTTGACTCAATTTAAACGGATTTTTATTCAGAATTAAATAACCTATCATAATTGGTACAATAGTCCAATATTTGGAACAATGATTTTTTTTGTTTCGTATTTTTCGGACGGAAAAACAACGCAGGTCCCGACCTGCAAAATTTGTGAAAATTAATTGAAATTTTTTTCTACCGAAATTAGACGGCATAAAGTTGCAAATATTCATAAGGTCAACCTAATAAAGAAATTATGTGAAAATTATGTATCGGAGGTTCGATATTGCGATATTTCATATTATGTGTATGGAGAGTATCCAATTTCATCGGACGATTTTCTTACAACATCAAACGTCGATTACAGGAAAACCAGACGTTGTTTTCACTCAATTTAAACGGATTTTTATTCAGAATTAAATAACCTATCATAATTGGTACAATAGTCCAATATTTGGAACAATGATTTTTTTTGTTTCGTATTTTTCGGACGGAAAAACAACGCAGGTCCCGACCTGCAAAATTTGTGAAAATTAATTGAAATTTTTTTCTACCGAAATTAGACGGCATATAGTTGCAAATATTCATAAGGTCAACCTAATAAAGAAATTATGTGAAAATTATGTATCGGAGGTTCGATATTGCGATATTTCATATTATGTGTATGGAGAGTATCCAATTTCATCGGACGATTTTCTTACAACATCAAACGTCGATTACAGGAAAACCAGACGTTGTTTTCACTCAATTTAAACGGATTTTTATTCAGAATTAAATAACCTATCATAATTGGTACAATAGTCCAATATTTGGAACAATGATTTTTTTTGTTTCGTATTTTTCGGACGGAAAAACAACGCAGGTCCCGACCTGCAAAATTTGTGAAAATTAATTGAAATTTTTTTCTACCGAAATTAGACGGCATATAGTTGCAAATATTCATAAGGTCAACCTAATAAAGAAATTATGTGAAAATTATGTATCGGAGGTTCGATATTGCGATATTTCATATTATGTGTATGGAGAGTATCCAATTTCATCGGACGATTTTCTTACAACTTCAAACGTCGATTACAGGAAAACCAGACGTTGTTTTGACTCAATTTAAACGGATTTTTATTCAGAATTAAATAACCTATCATAATTGGTACAATAGTCCAATATTTGGAACAATGATTTTTTTTGTTTCGTATTTTTCGGACGGAAAAACAACGCAGGTCCCGACCTGCAAAATTTGTGAAAATTAATTGAAATTTTTTTCTACCGAAATTAGACGGCATATAGTTGCAAATATTCATAAGGTCAACCTAATAAAGAAATTATGTGAAAATTATGTATCGGAGGTTCGATATTGCGATATTTCATATTATGTGTATGGAGAGTATCCAATTTCATCGGACGATTTTCTTACAACTTCAAACGTCGATTACAGGAAAACCAGACGTTGTTTTGACTCAATTTAAACGGATTTTTATTCAGAATTAAATAACCTATCATAATTGGTACAATAGTCCAATATTTGGAACAATGATTTTTTTTGTTTCGTATTTTTCGGACGGAAAAACAACGCAGGTCCCGACCTGCAAAATTTGTCAAAATTAATTGAAATTTTTTTCTACCGAAATTAGACGGCATATAGTTGCAAATATTCATAAGGTCAACCTAATAAAGAAATTATGTGAAAATTATGTATCGGAGGTTCGATATTGCGATATTTCATATTATGTGTATGGAGAGTATCCAATTTCATCGGACGATTTTCTTACAACATCAAACGTCGATTACAGGAAAACCAGACGTTGTTTTGACTCAATTTAAACGGATTTTTATTCAGAATTAAATAACCTATCATAATTGGTACAATAGTCCAATATTTGGAACAATGATTTTTTTTGTTTCGTATTTTTCGGACGGAAAAACAACGCAGGTCCCGACCTGCAAAATTTGTCAAAATTAATTGAAATTTTTTTCTACCGAAATTAGACGGCATATAGTTGCAAATATTCATAAGGTCAACCTAATAAAGAAATTATGTGAAAATTATGTATCGGAGGTTCGATATTGCGATATTTCATATTATGTGTATGGAGAGTATCCAATTTCATCGGACGATTTTCTTACAACTTCAAACGTCGATTACAGGAAAACCAGACGTTGTTTTGACTCAATTTAAACGGATTTTTATTCAGAATTAAATAACCTATCATAATTGGTACAATAGTCCAATATTTGGAACAATGATTTTTTTTGTTTCGTATTTTTCGGACGGATAAACAACGCAGGTCCCGACCTGCAAAATTTGTCAAAATTAATTGAAATTTTTTTCTACCGAAATTAGACGGCATATAGTTGCAAATATTCATAAGGTCAACCTAATAAAGAAATTATGTGAAAATTATGTATCGGAGGTTCGATATTGCGATATTTCATATTATGTGTATGGAGAGTATCCAATTTCATCGGACGATTTTCTTACAACTTCAAACGTCGATTACAGGAAAACCAGACGTTGTTTTGACTCAATTTAAACGGATTTTTATTCAGAATTAAATAACCTATCATAATTGGTACAATAGTCCAATATTTGGAACAATGATTTTTTTTGTTTCGTATTTTTCGGACGGAAAAACAACGCAGGTCCCGACCTGCAAAATTTGTGAAAATTAATTGAAATTTTTTTCTACCGAAATTAGACGGCATATAGTTGCAAATATTCATAAGGTCAACCTAATAAAGAAATTATGTGAAAATTATGTATCGGAGGTTCGATATTGCGATATTTCATATTATGTGTATGGAGAGTATCCAATTTCATCGGACGATTTTCTTACAACATCAAACGTCGATTACAGGAAAACCAGACGTTGTTTTGACTCAATTTAAACGGATTTTTATTCAGAATTAAATAACCTATCATAATTGGTACAATAGTCCAATATTTGGAACAATGATTTTTTTTGTTTCGTATTTTTCGGACGGAAAAACAACGCAGGTCCCGACCTGCAAAATTTGTCAAAATTAATTGAAATTTTTTTCTACCGAAATTAGACGGCATATAGTTGCAAATATTCATAAGGTCAACCTAATAAAGAAATTATGTGAAAATTATGTATCGGAGGTTCGATATTGCGATATTTCATATTATGTGTATGGAGAGTATCCAATTTCATCGGACGATTTTCTTACAACTTCAAACGTCGATTACAGGAAAACCAGACGTTGTTTTGACTCAATTTAAACGGATTTTTATTCAGAATTAAATAACCTATCATAATTGGTACAATAGTCCAATATTTGGAACAATGATTTTTTTTGTTTCGTATTTTTCGGACGGAAAAACAACGCAGGTCCCGACCTGCAAAATTTGTGAAAATTAATTGAAATTTTTTTCTACCGAAATTAGACGGCATATAGTTGCAAATATTCATAAGGTCAACCTAATAAAGAAATTATGTGAAAATTATGTATCGGAGGTTCGATATTGCGATATTTCATATTATGTGTATGGAGAGTATCCAATTTCATCGGACGATTTTCTTACAACATCAAACGTCGATTACAGGAAAACCAGACGTTGTTTTGACTCAATTTAAACGGATTTTTATTCAGAATTAAATAACCTATCATAATTGGTACAATAGTCCAATATTTGGAACAATGATTTTTTTTGTTTCGTATTTTTCGGACGAAAAAACAACGCAGGTCCCGACCTGCAAAATTTGTGAAAATTAATTGAAATTTTTTTCTACCGAAATTAGACGGCATATAGTTGCAAATATTCATAAGGTCAACCTAATAAAGAAATTATGTGAAAATTATGTATCGGAGGTTCGATATTGCGATATTTCATATTATGTGTATGGAGAGTATCCAATTTCATCGGACGATTTTCTTACAACTTCAAACGTCGATTACAGGAAAACCAGACGTTGTTTTCACTCAATTTAAACGGATTTTTATTCAGAATTAAATAACCTATCATAATTGGTACAATAGTCCAATATTTGGAACAATGATTTTTTTTGTTTCGTATTTTTCGGACGGAAAAACAACGCAGGTCCCGACCTGCAAAATTTGTGAAAATTAATTGAAATTTTTTTCTACCGAAATTAGACGGCATATAGTTGCAAATATTCATAAGGTCAACCTAATAAAGAAATTATGTGAAAATTATGTATCGGAGGTTCGATATTGCGATATTTCATATTATGTGTATGGAGAGTATCCAATTTCATCGGACGATTTTCTTACAACTTCAAACGTCGATTACAGGAAAACCAGACGTTGTTTTGACTCAATTTAAACGGATTTTTATTCAGAATTAAATAACCTATCATAATTGGTACAATAGTCCAATATTTGGAACAATGATTTTTTTTGTTTCGTATTTTTCGGACGGAAAAACAACGCAGGTCCCGACCTGCAAAATTTGTGAAAATTAATTGAAATTTTTTTCTACCGAAATTAGACGGCATAAAGTTGCAAATATTCATAAGGTCAACCTAATAAAGAAATTATGTGAAAATTATGTATCGGAGGTTCGATATTGCGATATTTCATATTATGTGTATGGAGAGTATCCAATTTCATCGGACGATTTTCTTACAACATCAAACGTCGATTACAGGAAAACCAGACGTTGTTTTCACTCAATTTAAACGGATTTTTATTCAGAATTAAATAACCTATCATAATTGGTACAATAGTCCAATATTTGGAACAATGATTTTTTTTGTTTCGTATTTTTCGGACGGAAAAACAACGCAGGTCCCGACCTGCAAAATTTGTGAAAATTAATTGAAATTTTTTTCTACCGAAATTAGACGGCATATAGTTGCAAATATTCATAAGGTCAACCTAATAAAGAAATTATGTGAAAATTATGTATCGGAGGTTCGATATTGCGATATTTCATATTATGTGTATGGAGAGTATCCAATTTCATCGGACGATTTTCTTACAACATCAAACGTCGATTACAGGAAAACCAGACGTTGTTTTGACTCAATTTAAACGGATTTTTATTCAGAATTAAATAACCTATCATAATTGGTACAATAGTCCAATATTTGGAACAATGATTTTTTTTGTTTCGTATTTTTCGGACGGAAAAACAACGCAGGTCCCGACCTGCAAAATTTGTGAAAATTAATTGAAATTTTTTTCTACCGAAATTAGACGGCATATAGTTGCAAATATTCATAAGGTCAACCTAATAAAGAAATTATGTGAAAATTATGTATCGGAGGTTCGATATTGCGATATTTCATATTATGTGTATGGAGAGTATCCAATTTCATCGGACGATTTTCTTACAACTTCAAACGTCGATTACAGGAAAACCAGACGTTGTTTTGACTCAATTTAAACGGATTTTTATTCAGAATTAAATAACCTATCATAATTGGTACAATAGTCCAATATTTGGAACAATGATTTTTTTTGTTTCGTATTTTTCGGACGGAAAAACAACGCAGGTCCCGACCTGCAAAATTTGTGAAAATTAATTGAAATTTTTTTCTACCGAAATTAGACGGCATATAGTTGCAAATATTCATAAGGTCAACCTAATAAAGAAATTATGTGAAAATTATGTATCGGAGGTTCGATATTGCGATATTTCATATTATGTGTATGGAGAGTATCCAATTTCATCGGACGATTTTCTTACAACTTCAAACGTCGATTACAGGAAAACCAGACGTTGTTTTGACTCAATTTAAACGGATTTTTATTCAGAATTAAATAACCTATCATAATTGGTACAATAGTCCAATATTTGGAACAATGATTTTTTTTGTTTCGTATTTTTCGGACGGAAAAACAACGCAGGTCCCGACCTGCAAAATTTGTCAAAATTAATTGAAATTTTTTTCTACCGAAATTAGACGGCATATAGTTGCAAATATTCATAAGGTCAACCTAATAAATAAATTATGTGAAAATTATGTATCGGAGGTTCGATATTGCGATATTTCATATTATGTGTATGGAGAGTATCCAATTTCATCGGACGATTTTCTTACAACATCAAACGTCGATTACAGGAAAACCAGACGTTGTTTTCACTCAATTTAAACGGATTTTTATTCAGAATTAAATAACCTATCATAATTGGTACAATAGTCCAATATTTGGAACAATGATTTTTTTTGTTTCGTATTTTTCGGACGGAAAAACAACGCAGGTCCCGACCTGCAAAATTTGTGAAAATTAATTGAAATTTTTTTCTACCGAAATTAGACGGCATATAGTTGCAAATATTCATAAGGTCAACCTAATAAAGAAATTATGTGAAAATTATGTATCGGAGGTTCGATATTGCGATATTTCATATTATGTGTATGGAGAGTATCCAATTTCATCGGACGATTTTCTTACAACATCAAACGTCGATTACAGGAAAACCAGACGTTGTTTTGACTCAATTTAAACGGATTTTTATTCAGAATTAAATAACCTATCATAATTGGTACAATAGTCCAATATTTGGAACAATGATTTTTTTTGTTTCGTATTTTTCGGACGAAAAAACAACGCAGGTCCCGACCTGCAAAATTTGTGAAAATTAATTGAAATTTTTTTCTACCGAAATTAGACGGCATATAGTTGCAAATATTCATAAGGTCAACCTAATAAAGAAATTATGTGAAAATTATGTATCGGAGGTTCGATATTGCGATATTTCATATTATGTGTATGGAGAGTATCCAATTTCATCGGACGATTTTCTTACAACTTCAAACGTCGATTACAGGAAAACCAGACGTAGTTTTGACTCAATTTAAACGGATTTTTATTCAGAATTAAATAACCTATCATAATTGGTACAATAGTCCAATATTTGGAACAATGATTTTTTTTGTTTCGTATTTTTCGGACGGAAAAACAACGCAGGTCCCGACCTGCAAAATTTGTGAAAATTAATTGAAATTTTTTTCTACCGAAATTAGACGGCATATAGTTGCAAATATTCATAAGGTCAACCTAATAAAGAAATTATGTGAAAATTATGTATCGGAGGTTCGATATTGCGATATTTCATATTATGTGTATGGAGAGTATCCAATTTCATCGGACGATTTTCTTACAACTTCAAACGTCGATTACAGGAAAACCAGACGTAGTTTTGACTCAATTTAAACGGATTTTTATTCAGAATTAAATAACCTATCATAATTGGTACAATAGTCCAATATTTGGAACAATGATTTTTTTTGTTTCGTATTTTTCGGACGGAAAAACAACGCAGGTCCCGACCTGCAAAATTTGTGAAAATTAATTGAAATTTTTTTCTACCGAAATTAGACGGCATATAGTTGCAAATATTCATAAGGTCAACCTAATAAAGAAATTATGTGAAAATTATGTATCGGAGGTTCGATATTGCGATATTTCATATTATGTGTATGGAGAGTATCCAATTTCATCGGACGATTTTCTTACAACTTCAAACGTCGATTACAGGAAAACCAGACGTTGTTTTGACTCAATTTAAACGGATTTTTATTCAGAATTAAATAACCTATCATAATTGGTACAATAGTCCAATATTTGGAACAATGATTTTTTTTGTTTCGTATTTTTCGGACGGAAAAACAACGCAGGTCCCGACCTGCAAAATTTGTGAAAATTAATTGAAATTTTTTTCTACCGAAATTAGACGGCATATAGTTGCAAATATTCATAAGGTCAACCTAATAAAGAAATTATGTGAAAATTATGTATCGGAGGTTCGATATTGCGATATTTCATATTATGTGTATGGAGAGTATCCAATTTCATCGGACGATTTTCTTACAACATCAAACGTCGATTACAGGAAAACCAGACGTTGTTTTCACTCAATTTAAACGGATTTTTATTCAGAATTAAATAACCTATCATAATTGGTACAATAGTCCAATATTTGGAACAATGATTTTTTTTGTTTCGTATTTTTCGGACGGAAAAACAACGCAGGTCCCGACCTGCAAAATTTGTGAAAATTAATTGAAATTTTTTTCTACCGAAATTAGACGGCATATAGTTGCAAATATTCATAAGGTCAACCTAATAAAGAAATTATGTGAAAATTATGTATCGGAGGTTCGATATTGCGATATTTCATATTATGTGTATGGAGAGTATCCAATTTCATCGGACGATTTTCTTACAACATCAAACGTCGATTACAGGAAAATCAGACGTTGTTTTGACTCAATTTAAACGGATTTTTATTCAGAATTAAATAACCTATCATAATTGGTACAATAGTCCAATATTTGGAACAATGATTTTTTTTGTTTCGTATTTTTCGGACGGAAAAACAACGCAGGTCCCGACCTGCAAAATTTGTGAAAATTAATTGAAATTTTTTTCTACCGAAATTAGACGGCATATAGTTGCAAATATTCATAAGGTCAACCTAATAAAGAAATTATGTGAAAATTATGTATCGGAGGTTCGATATTGCGATATTTCATATTATGTGTATGGAGAGTATCCAATTTCATCGGACGATTTTCTTACAACTTCAAACGTCGATTACAGGAAAACCAGACGTTGTTTTGACTCAATTTAAACGGATTTTTATTCAGAATTAAATAACCTATCATAATTGGTACAATAGTCCAATATTTGGAACAATGATTTTTTTTGTTTCGTATTTTTCGGACGGAAAAACAACGCAGGTCCCGACCTGCAAAATTTGTGAAAATTAATTGAAATTTTTTTTCATATTATGTGTATGGAGAGTATCCAATTTCATCGGACGATTTTCTTACAACATCAAACGTCGATTACAGGAAAATCAGACGTTGTTTTGACTCAATTTAAACGGATTTTTATTCAGAATTAAATAACCTATCATAATTGGTACAATAGTCCAATATTTGGAACAATGATTTTTTTTGTTTCGTATTTTTCGGACGGAAAAACAACGCAGGTCCCGCCCGACCTGCAAAATTTGTGAAAATTAATTGAAATTTTTTTCTACCGAAATTAGACGGCATATAGTTGCAAATATTCATAAGGTCAACCTAATAAAGAAATTATGTGAAAATTATGTATCGGAGGTTCGATATTGCGATATTTCATATTATGTGTATGGAGAGTATCCAATTTCATCGGACGATTTTCTTACAACATCAAACGTCGATTACAGGAAAACCAGACGTTGTTTTGACTCAATTTAAACGGATTTTTATTCAGAATTAAATAACCTATCATAATTGGTACAATAGTCCAATATTTGGAACAATGATTTTTTTTGTTTCGTATTTTTCGGACGGAAAAACAATGCAGGTCCCGACCTGCAAAATTTGTGAAAATTAATTGAAATTTTTTTCTACCGAAATTAGACGGCATATAGTTGCAAATATTCATAAGGTCAACCTAATAAAGAAATTATGTGAAAATTATGTATCGGAGGTTCGATATTGCGATATTTCATATTATGTGTATGGAGAGTATCCAATTTCATCGGACGATTTTCTTACAACATCAAACGTCGATTACAGGAAAACCAGACGATGTTTTGACTCAATTTAAACGGATTTTTATTCAGAATTAAATAACCTATCATAATTGGTACAATAGTCCAATATTTGGAACAATGATTTTTTTTGTTTCGTATTTTTCGGACGGAAAAACAACGCAGGTCCCGACCTGCAAAATTTGTGAAAATTAATTGAAATTTTTTTCTACCGAAATTAGACGGCATATAGTTGCAAATATTCATAAGGTCAACCTAATAAAGAAATTATGTGAAAATTATGTATCGGAGGTTCGATATTGCGATATTTCATATTATGTGTATGGAGAGTATCCAATTTCATCGGACGATTTTCTTACAACTTCAAACGTCGATTACAGGAAAACCAGACGTTGTTTTGACTCAATTTAAACGGATTTTTATTCAGAATTAAATAACCTATCATAATTGGTACAATAGTCCAATATTTGGAACAATGATTTTTTTTGTTTCGTATTTTTCGGACGGAAAAACAACGCAGGTCCCGACCTGCAAAATTTGTGAAAATTAATTGAAATTTTTTTCTACCGAAATTAGACGGCATATAGTTGCAAATATTCATAAGGTCAACCTAATAAAGAAATTATGTGAAAATTATGTATCGGAGGTTCGATATTGCGATATTTCATATTATGTGTATGGAGAGTATCCAATTTCATCGGACGATTTTCTTACAACATCAAACGTCGATTACAGGAAAACCAGACGTTGTTTTGACTCAATTTAAACGGATTTTTATTCAGAATTAAATAACCTATCATAATTGGTACAATAGTCCAATATTTGGAACAATGATTTTTTTTGTTTCGTATGTTTCGGACGGAAAAACAACGCAGGTCCCGACCTGCAAAATTTGTGAAAATTAATTGAAATTTTTTTCTACCGAAATTAGACGGCATATAGTTGCAAATATTCATAAGGTCAACCTAATAAAGAAATTATGTGAAAATTATGTATCGGAGGTTCGATATTGCGATATTTCATATTATGTGTATGGAGAGTATCCAATTTCATCGGACGATTTTCTTACAACTTCAAACGTCGATTACAGGAAAACCAGACGTTGTTTTGACTCAATTTAAACGGATTTTTATTCAGAATTAAATAACCTATCATAATTGGTACAATAGTCCAATATTTGGAACAATGATTTTTTTTGTTTCGTATTTTTCGGACGGAAAAACAACGCAGGTCCCGACCTGCAAAATTTGTCAAAATTAATTGAAATTTTTTTCTACCGAAATTAGACGGCATATAGTTGCAAATATTCATAAGGTCAACCTAATAAAGAAATTATGTGAAAATTATGTATCGGAGGTTCGATATTGCGATATTTCATATTATGTGTATGGAGAGTATCCAATTTCATCGGACGATTTTCTTACAACATCAAACGTCGATTACAGGAAAACCAGACGTTGTTTTGACTCAATTTAAACGGATTTTTATTCAGAATTAAATAACCTATCATAATTGGTACAATAGTCCAATATTTGGAACAATGATTTTTTTGTTTCGTATTTTTCGGACGGAAAAACAACGCAGGTCCCGACCTGCAAAATTTGTGAAAATTAATTGAAATTTTTTTCTACCGAAATTAGACGGCATATAGTTGCAAATATTCATAAGGTCAACCTAATAAAGAAATTATGTGAAAATTATGTATCGGAGGTTCGATATTGCGATATTTCATATTATGTGTATGGAGAGTATCCAATTTCATCGGACGATTTTCTTACAACATCAAACGTCGATTACAGGAAAACCAGACGTTGTTTTGACTCAATTTAAACGGATTTTTATTCAGAATTAAATAACCTATCATAATTGGTACAATAGTCCAATATTTGGAACAATGATTTTTTTTGTTTCGTATTTTTCGGACGGAAAAACAACGCAGGTCCCGACCTGCAAAATTTGTGAAAATTAATTGAAATTTTTTTCTACCGAAATTAGACGGCATATAGTTGCAAATATTCATAAGGTCAACCTAATAAAGAAATTATGTGAAAATTATGTATCGGAGGTTCGATATTGCGATATTTCATATTATGTGTATGGAGAGTATCCAATTTCATCGGACGATTTTCTTACAACATCAAACGTCGATTACAGGAAAACCAGACGTAGTTTTGACTCAATTTAAACGGATTTTTATTCAGAATTAAATAACCTATCATAATTGGTACAATAGTCCAATATTTGGAACAATGATTTTTTTTGTTTCGTATTTTTCGGACGGAAAAACAACGCAGGTCCCGACCTGCAAAATTTGTGAAAATTAATTGAAATTTTTTTCTACCGAAATTAGACGGCATATAGTTGCAAATATTCATAAGGTCAACCTAATAAAGAAATTATGTGAAAATTATGTATCGGAGGTTCGATATTGCGATATTTCATATTATGTGTATGGAGAGTATCCAATTTCATCGGACGATTTTCTTACAACTTCAAACGTCGATTACAGGAAAACCAGACGTTGTTTTGACTCAATTTAAACGGATTTTTATTCAGAATTAAATAACCTATCATAATTGGTACAATAGTCCAATATTTGGAACAATGATTTTTTTTGTTTCGTATTTTTCGGACGGAAAAACAACGCAGGTCCCGACCTGCAAAATTTGTGAAAATTAATTGAAATTTTTTTCTACCGAAATTAGACGGCATATAGTTGCAAATATTCATAAGGTCAACCTAATAAAGAAATTATGTGAAAATTATGTATCGGAGGTTCGATATTGCGATATTTCATATTATGTGTATGGAGAGTATCCAATTTCATCGGACGATTTTCTTACAACATCAAACGTCGATTACAGGAAAACCAGACGTTGTTTTCACTCAATTTAAACGGATTTTTATTCAGAATTAAATAACCTATCATAATTGATACAATAGTCCAATATTTGGAACAATGATTTTTTTTGTTTCGTATTTTTCGGACGGAAAAACAACGCAGGTCCTGACCTGCAAAATTTGTGAAAATTAATTGAAATTTTTTTCTACCGAAATTAGACGGCATATAGTTGCAAATATTCATAAGGTCAACCTAATAAAGAAATTATGTGAAAATTATGTATCGGAGGTTCGATATTGCGATATTTCATATTATGTGTATGGAGAGTATCCAATTTCATCGGACGATTTTCTTACAACATCAAACGTCGATTACAGGAAAACCAGACGTTGTTTTGACTCAATTTAAACGAATTTTTATTCAGAATTAAATAACCTATCATAATTGGTACAATAGTCCAATATTTGGAACAATGATTTTTTTTGTTTCGTATTTTTCGGACGGAAAAACAACGCAGGTCCGACCTGCAAAATTTGTGAAAATTAATTGAAATTTTTTTCTACCGAAATTAGACGGCATATAGTTGCAAATATTCATAAGGTCAACCTAATAAAGAAATTATGTGAAAATTATGTATCGGAGGTTCGATATTGCGATATTTCATATTATGTGTATGGAGAGTATCCAATTTCATCGGACGATTTTCTTACAACATCAAACGTCGATTACAGGAAAACCAGACGTTGTTTTCACTCAATTTAAACGGATTTTTATTCAGAATTAAATAACCTATCATAATTGGTACAATAGTCCAATATTTGGAACAATGATTTTTTTTGTTTCGTATTTTTCGGACGGAAAAACAACGCAGGTCCCGACCTGCAAAATTTGTGAAAATTAATTGAAATTTTTTTCTACCGAAATTAGACGGCATATAGTTGCAAATATTCATAAGGTCAACCTAATAAAGAAATTATGTGAAAATTATGTATCGGAGGTTCGATATTGCGATATTTCATATTATGTGTATGGAGAGTATCCAATTTCAACGGACGATTTTCTTACAACATCAAACGTCGATTACAGGAAAACCAGACGTTGTTTTGACTCAATTTAAACGGATTTTTATTCAGAATTAAATAACCTATCATAATTGGTACAATAGTCCAATATTTGGAACAATGATTTTTTTTGTTTCGTATTTTTCGGACGGAAAAACAACGCAGGTCCCGACCTGCAAAATTTGTGAAAATTAATTGAAATTTTTTTCTACCGAAATTAGACGGCATATAGTTGCAAATATTCA
>CAVNVL010000120.1:0-16402 GCA_963691935.1 Nephrotoma guestfalica | reverse complement strand
TTAAATTATATTCTATATCTATTATACATTCATAGAACTAACTACCTCAGTTTCTATATTTAACGGACACTCGAGTTGGTGCCGTCATGAATGGGTACAGGGTTTCTATTAACTCTTCAGCAATTTCTTTATTTACCCGAAACATGTTTTTAAATTCTATATCATAAAACAATCAACATAAGAATTAATATGTCGGACTACATTTGCATTCCGTTCGGCGCTTTCCAATTCAGCTATTGGGATAAGCCATTCTAACTCATCTTCAGCCAGTAGATAAATTTTTATTTGTTTCACACAATCTCGAGATTATAATACAGTATAATATTTTATTTATTAACTTTATTTACTTATTCACACATGTTGTTGAAATATTCCAATTGTTGAACAATTTAAATCACCCCATTACGAAATGTCATTATTTTTTATTCACTACAAATTTAATTTCGTAATGTTTTCAAGAATAAAACTACTTCACATACTCTGGCCCGAGATCTTGTTTCTTTTAAAAATCAAGTTTACGAATTTTTAATCATTTTGGTAAAGTAAATTGATATCCTGAATTTAGCTAGGTTTAATGAGCAAACAATAAGCGTTCTTTAAGAGTGAGCTCAGAGTTACAATGAACAATATCAAAGATTGCTTACCATTAAAGCCAAAATATCATATATGGTACATTACCCGCACATTATTAGGAATGTAGAACCCATAAAACTTGTACGCGCGTAATATTACATCACGGCTAAATGTGCCATTATATATTTAGCAACAAAAGCTTCCTTGCGATTTTCAAGCCAGCTATAGTTGAAAAAAATTCCTTTCGAAGACAATATGCCTTGAATTCTGATTTAACCCGAATTGTCCCAGAATTTTTTTAACGCTTTTTTTATTTAAACCCCAAATACAATGTCTCTGGGGTCTAAAACATTGGAAAATATCATTGGGACATCAACCCCATTTGTAGTTTTCGAAAAAAAACCGTTACCATATGGCAACACGGGAACATACGAGTGAGTACATAGAGAATTTCATTTAGTTATATATGGAAATCAACAAAATGATTTCCATATATAACTAAATATAACTACATTTGAAATAAAATATAATTTTTATGTAAATTTCTTCTAATTATTTATTAAATTCAGTATTTCTTATTGTTCTGTGTGGTATGGCTGAAAACATGTCACACAAAGTCCAACGTTGCATTTGACGCAAGCAGTACGTTCAATAGATTTGCAAAGATCACCAGTGCAGCGTCTTTTAATCGTTATGGGAATAACTAGGTGGTTAATTCCATCGAAACGGATTGTTGTTTCTACAGAGTTTTCGTTAACTTTACGCTTCGGATTGACTGATGGACCTGATCGCTTTGGCTTCTCACCGTAATGTTGACAATATTATTTGGCGATATGTCTTCCGAACTCGGCCTGCGACATTTTCGATTGACCTAAACGATGTAGTTGTCAAGCGTTCTGGACAGAAACACCTACCAGCCTGGTAAAAATAGAGCTCCACCACTTTTTGCCTTTGTAGGCAATGCGATAAAGAGCCACATTTTGATCTAAACGGTCGACTCCACACACATATATATATATATATATATATATATATATATATATATATATATATATATATATATATATATATATATATATATATATATATATATATATATATATATATATATATATATATATATATTGTATTCCGACACAACACAAGGACGAGGAACAACGACTTTGCTCCTTTATTCTTTCGAGTAAGTGGTTGAAGTGGTTAAAGCCGTACAAACTACGCTATTATCGACCCATTTTGTTAGACGAACTCCACTTTAACTTATTGTTGCTGATTTGCAGTGGTCGCGTTTCTCCTTCTTCATCTGTTTTTTCAATGGAAGTGGACATGAATTAGGTATACGGTTTTCGCGGATTGTTCCACTGCCACTATATCCGCGTGACTTTAAATGTTCTAAAAGAGGGAAGCCAGTAAAGAGGTTGTCGAAGTAAAATGCAAGTGGCACGCTTATGGTAGCCTCCGGTAACGCACATTTGCCATATTTTTCTTCGTAGTCTACATTCGAAAAAGGATTTCTTCCTTGATACACTTCGAAATTCACCATATATCCAGACGGAGTGCATAATGACCAGACTTTGTAGCCAAACCACAATGGCTTTCCTTTAGTAAATTGCTTACATCCGCGTCTTCCGAAGTAGTCTATCATACTTTCATCATATGATAAATTTGGTTCTGGATGAAAATCAACATTTTGGAACAACATTTTGGATTTTAAACGGTCCGTAATTAGACGAAGCTTCCACATTTTATCTGGATTCGGGTTTTCACTTGAGCCGGCGTGATTACTATCTTCAAAGTGGAGTGGATTTTGCAATTTTCGTTGAATCGGTTTTTTCGCATGCTGTTGAACACAATGTAGTTCCGCAAATCATCATCGCTGCTCCACATACTCCGAAGACTGGTGTGATAATTATAACCACTGATCAGAAGAGTTCTAATAAATGTTCGTAGTTCAGCAACAGTAATTTTAGGATTGCCTTTCTCGCGAAACTCCCCATATTTTGCTGATTCGTCTGCTATAAGTTGTATCAACTCGTCGTCAAAAAATTTTTCGAACTGCTCATGGGGCTTAAAATTTCGGCAATCTTCATAATTCCTTTCAGGAAATATTGGAGTCATGAGGATGGAATAGTCGTCGACGTTTCAGGTGAAAATTGCATCAATTCTTCTATTTGATTTACGTTTTGCAGGATTTTTTGTTTTAGATTTCATTCTCCGTTTTCTACGTGGCTGTTCGATTGAAGCTGAAGTCGAAGCTTCGTTCGATGTTGGAGAACTGGGCTCGAGTACATCTGCAAATAATGGGATAAACGATGCATTTCCCACGTCCAATTCAAAGACGGAATCGTTTTCATCGTCCAAAGTTGTAATTCGGCGACCACTTCTCATTAATATTTCGCAAATTTATTTTATCTGGCCAGGGCAGACATCATCAGGAACCCCGCACAAGTCATCTTCGCCATTGAATCTTCTCCGCTTATGAAACCATCATTTCCCGGAGGCCCAATAAAAACAGTACGAACCTAGTCCGTATCGTTATCCGCTAAACCTTCGAGTTCTTCGAGGTAATCAAGAGCCTCTGTCAACGTAAGTTTTCTTGAAAAACACATAAATAATTGGAATAATTGTAAAACGGATAATAAAATTTAATAAAAAATTACCAAAACGGAAAAAAATTTCTGCGTATGTCCCCGTGTTGCCGTATGGCAACAGACACAAAAGCAGGTGAAAACCCCTTAAAATATTTTTTTTTGCGTCATGTAGCACATTCAGGGTTGATTGGCATAAAGAATCCTTAATTATTTTCTAAAAAAAATTTGTGGAAAAATAACGGAACTTAAAAATAAAATCTAACCTACTTTTTCATATAGTCCATTTTAACTTTTTCGCAATATTTTTTTTTGCTTAATTTTACAACCTCCTTCAAGTAAGAGCCAACGCACAACTGAAATAATTTTTCTAGCCAAGTAGCTGTTGTCGCTTTACAAAACAAAACTAACGAGCTAGTTGCGCCGCGGCAAAACGTTTTTAATTTTGTTGTTTCCCTTTCTACATCGACACAAAATGAGATATAATTTTTGTTGTCATATGACAACACGGGGACAATTCGGGTTAACCCGAATTGCCACAAGACAAATGTCGTATTACTGTAATATTACCAATATCTCAACTAACTCAATCATATATCGAGGTACTACTTTTAGAGTAGGCAATTTTGTAAGCGTCAGTAGTGGCCCGGATTTGAAAATTTTCCAGTTAAGAGACATATTAACAAAGGGGTATGATGAGCCTCTAGCATTTAGTGTTAAATGGAATAAAAGGCTTTTTTCAGAACGATTCCAATCTGTAATTATAACCAACCCTACTGAAGAACATACATTTTTAAATTTAGTTAATTTTGACGGGTCTCCGTCAACAAAAAGCAGTTATTCTTAATAATGAGAGGATTCATGATTTGTTTCAAGGTAATATCATCTTAATAAATAGGTGGGAATCTTCTTAAAATCATGTATGGGACACATTAAAAATAAGATTCGATCTTATTGTAATAAAATGAATGAATCTTCGTTTAAGAGGAACACCAATTTGTATTTTTATCCCATAGTTTGGAACAAAATGAATTAACATTTAGTTTTAAAATGCCAATCCTATTGGATGAAAAGCGTTAAGAGATCTTCTTACTTTTGTGTGAGTTTGATTCCATTTTCCAATCACTATTTTAATTAATGATTTTATAGTTTCTGTTTTTATCAATAAACTATACCGTAAAAAATCATACAACCAATGATTCAGCTTTTTGTGCCTGTGCATGTTTCGAGTACGTATTCAGAAACGAAACCGCAACCAATCAACTTGCTATCAAACATTGATTTCGGGACAACAGAATAATAACATCGGATCATATATAAGAGACCAAAACTCAATCATTTTATCCCAACATCGATTATATCCATATGTGATGATTATAAAATAAAATAAAAAAAACCCAAATTTTTATCGAATTTTATCGACAGAAACATTTTGTGTTGTGGTGGTTTGAGATAATTATTTGCGTTGGGTTGTTACGAAAGGAAAAACAGGAAAAAATTTGAATAACAAGTAAAATTGATGATTTATATTGATTGTGGTTTAATTAAAATTTCAATTGAATACGTATACTCAATCTGTGTATATGGAACACATGACGTATAGTACTGTTATTTTTGCCTCTTTGGATAAAAAGAACCAACATTTATTTTGAAAAATCATCAAATTAAAATTTAAAAAAAAATAAATCTGGAATTTTATTCAACAAAAGAACTAATTTGATTTTCATTTCACGTTTATTGACGTGAGTAGTAGATGATGTGAACGTAAATGGGTTTACATTTTTGTGTTCGGTAATTATCGAGATAAATTTCCTTCGACTCGATAAAATATACAGAATTTATGCCCTTCAAATGTCATGACACGTTAATCCCATCCATAGCTGCTTTTACTATGGCAATCGACAAATAATAATCATTATAAGTTTTTATTTGAATTAACAAAAACAACACAAAAATATCTTTCTAATAGGATCAATGATGTTCAAATAATCCACTTTTTGTGACTTGTCATGCATTTTCCTATTTCAGTTCATGCTAGCTCAAGCAGTACATAAATGATTTTGAATTTTATTTGCTTTGTCGTCTTGTAATTAAATTTTATTAATTAAATATTTAGATATGTATAAAATTATATAATTGAATTATATTTGTAGAGAGGATTTAAATGAACGAAAATAGAATGGAATTAATTCATTTAAATTTAGTTGAGTACTAGGGCTGTTTGATAAGTTCGGTAAATCTATATGAGATAACGGTAACAAGAATTAAATGAAAAAATTGCTTTGCAAGAATTTTTCTTGTTGGTAGACTGGTCTTGTTGTCGGATTGAAGTATACCGTTTCCTCTGTTTAGTTATTGCCAAATATTGATTGAAGAGTTGAAAGTTTTCTATATGGATCAACGGTAGTTGAATACGATCCTACTTTCTATGATCCTGGAACTCCTCCTGGAGGAATATGTTCTAATATTTTTCTCAGCTCCTCTTCTAGTTGCTGTGATGTGAGAAGTAACGGGTGGATTTTACCATGTTGATAATGGGTTAGTATGAAGATTACACCAATCCCTCGCTTAACGAAGTATTTTTCACGAAATTTCGTCACAGCGTAATTTAAAAAATAAACCAGTCTCTGTTTACAGAAAAAATTAAAATATGCAAAATTATAATATACAAACTCCTCTAATTCATTCAGGTATTTATTCTTCTCCGAAGAATATGCAAAACTATACAGGGTGGTCGATCTGTTAGTCCTTTTTTCATTTGCAAATAAAACACACATTTTAGAGTGAAAAGTCAAAATGTTGGGTTGACAAAGAAAGGTGGTTCTATGCCATTTAAGTATGAAAATCAATATCGTTCATATACTCATCACGCCCTCGTTTGCAGGCCTGCATCCGAACAACAAAATTTTCGATGACTTTTTTCAATAAAAGCGGCAGAGCAATGACCACAATTTCAGCTCGAATGTTATTTTTAACATGTTGAATTTTTTGTGGATGTTTAGCATTCACCTTACTTTTAAAATAACCCCACAAAAATAATCAAATGGTGTTAAATCCAGCTTCTAGGTGGCCAAGGAACTTCACAATTTTTTGAAATGATGCGATCAGCAAATTTTGTTGACAATTAATGGAGTGCTGTACGACTTGCGTGACTTGTTGCTCCGACTTCTTGAAACCACAGGTCATAGACACGCAAATCATTCAATTTGGGTCAAATAAACCAGTTAACATGGTGCGATAACGTTTTCTTAGAAAAGCGGCCGAATGATGCCACCAACACATAAACCACACCAAACAGTGACTCTTGGACGATGAACTTCTGCTTCGTGAATAACATGAGAATTCTTCGCTTTCAAAATTCGACAATTTTGCTTATTGACGTACCAATTAAGATGAAATTGAAAAATCATCATTTCATTCAAGCACACAATTAGCAAAACTACGATGATTTAAATGGTCAGGATGCTTCAATTTTTGAGTTAGTTGAATTTTGAATGGATGCAAATGAAGATTACCCTGCAAAATGCGTTGTAATGTGGTTCGTGTATTGTTTAGTTCTTGTGAACGATACCTGGCTGATGCACTTGGTTCATTACAAACACTTACACTAACAGCTGTCACTGCATCAGGAGTACGAACTGGATGAACATGTTGGTACGGTCTACGACTTTCCACTGAACCAGTTTCTTGCACGCTCAGTAGGACGTCTATGCCGACCAAACTCTCACGTACTATTTACGAAATGTTGTTGTTTTTGAATGATTGTTTTCATAATAAATTTGAACAATCGATATGAGTTGTTGTGTTGCTAGCGATTCCATGATGATAAATGGCATATTTTTGGCTTTACATGTGTCAGAAAATTGAAAAAAGGACCAACAGATGACCCACCCAGTACAAAAAATTTGGTTAACGAAATTTCGATTTACGTACAAATCATCAGGGACGAATTAATTCGTTAAGCGAGGGACTGGTGTATTGAATTTTGAGTGTCCTATAACTCTTCCATGACAAGCATGATTTGAAACGCAAAAATGGTTATTGATAGGACTTTGTTGTGACATGTGTGCTCAATGTGGTTGTTTGTATGCAGCAGATCAAAATTCTCTGAGCTAACATCACGATCGTGCTTCACGATGTACCAATTATTGAAGTTTGATTTTTTAAAAAGGTTAGTAAATGCTCTTCGTTGTGTCTTGTTTGAATGATCGCAATTTTCATAATGTTTAGCTTCCCTCTGCGTTAATGCGCCCAGCATGTCGCCAAGAACGAAACCCACGGTATCACCAATTTACTGGCTGTTCTAGTTCAGAGGTTGCTCTTGCCTTTGGTTTCGATGTTTCTGGTACTAGATTATCTAGTACAAGCGAGTTGTCTTGGTTTACTTCGTCCTTTGATCCACCAGATATCAGTAGTCTACATATTTTGGTGATGTTCCTTTTTAAACACTTGTAACCTTCTTTTACTGTAACAACTTTTACAAGACCGTCTGATTCATGAAGAATGCAAGTGGCCATCGTGTCGAAGAAAGTAGTTCATCTTTATGTTGACTTGTTCTTTTAAACAATTAGGTCGTTTTTGGAATCGTAATAGATACGCAGAGCTCTACTTCATCTAAAACAGTTTGGTTAGTTTTGTAAGTAAATTCCAGCTATTAACATATTTCAAATTCTTCATGTCGGGCCCTAGTATTACTATCATTGGTCTGCATACTAAAAAGTGTACTGCAGACACTAAAGTTAATGAGTTGAGACACGCTTCTAATTGAGCAAATATGGTTGACAATTCTTCAAAATTTTGGGCATGCCACCAAGAGTCTTTCTGTAATGTTGTTTTGTCGAACTCACTCCGGCCTCCCATAATCCTCTAAAGTGAGGGCTTCCCGGGTTAATAAAGTGCCCTTCAATCCCATTTTCTGCTAGTTTAGCATCTAATTCTTTACTTTCTTGTTGAGCTCGATTCTTTAATATTTTACTAGCCACAGTCCTCTCTTGGATGTGAAACGTTTAAATACTGCAAATTTTGTTGCAGCGCCCTGTGTATAGCGTTAAATTGATGGGACCAGCGTAATCTACTCCACTATTAGTGAATTAAAATTATAGCAACGCTTTTTCAGTTGGTAATATTCACATTAGTTGTTGCGAGGCCGATCATTTTACTCTGCTACCTACCAAACAATTATAGATTACATAACGGATTGAGTATTTCGTATTTAACATCTAATAATTTCGTCTTAAGTGGGGTAAAGTGACCTGATTTCCTTCATGTAGTAATCTACCATATCGAGTATTTATAAGTTCTAGGTAATATTATTAGATATTTGTCATAAAACGCTAGATTAGCGTTGTCTAGTGTTCCTCCAACTCTTAATATCCCTTCGCCATCGACAAAGGGATTGAGCGCTATTACTGTCATATCCTTTGATAACCTTTGTTTGTTATTTAACCAATCAAATTCCTTTCCAAAGCATTGTAGTTGTACAACTTTGATGATTGATTTTAATGTAGCTTTTAATTCCCTTGGTTTACGATGTGATCCATCTATTGTTTTTATTTGTATGTGTTCATAAAAAACGATGACGAAGTAAATCTTTAGAAGTCAATTGTAGAATTATTTAGAGTTGACACAAAACAGTGTATTGGTTTTCTTGCAGCGTCTCCGGCCGGTTCTAGCTCTTCAATATTTATACTGGTTTTAACCACATCGGACCTTCCCGCCAGAGTTTAGGGTTTAGGTTTTTAGTTGTTTGAGATTTAATCCCTTAGAGGCACGTCATCTGGATTTTCGCTAGAAGCTACATGATGCCATTGGCAGTCCAATACCGCCATAGAGTTGGTCAAGCACTATGTTTTATTTTCATTGCTGAAATCAAAGACTGTTCTCACTTTAATAAGTATTCTAGTCTCGGAAGTGAGATTGTTTGATTTAAGGTATGCTTGACTTGATGCAAAACCATGTTATCGTAGTTCTATGTTCGAGTTTTCCGTGTAGTGTATCCAATGATCAGTTGTAATCTTCTCCAGACCTAGTTATTCATCTTTGTTTGAAACCATTTTTTCTCAAAACTGACTTAAACCTTAACATTCTAATCGATTTCGGAAGCCCATAGATCCTGAACAAGGATTTTTGCTGTAATCATAGCTGAAGCTAACCATCCTAATGGATAAAAAATTGTTGGTGCCTCTAACAGTATATTACGTTTTGTGATGTCGGCACCAGTTTGTGCCATTGCCACCTTTATTTGATATTCCAATTGATGAATTTTAGTGCAATCCTAGGATTTTCACGGTGTTGTCAAACTCCTGCATCGATAGCCCAACAAGCATCAACTCGTTGAGAAAAACATTTGTATTTGTTTTTCACGAAGCGTCGAACACAAAATACAAAATTTGTATTACGCTTATTTCCGAGCTTTTTCAGTAACCCTCATTATTGAAAATGTTCTAGAGAATTAATTTAGAAAATCGGTTCCATTATAAAAGCAACTTTTTGTTACGATTCGCGTAATTAATACTTTTTACTACTTAGACCAACTGTCGATCATGTACTTTCCATTTCAAATTTCCTTGGTAAAATTGATTGAGTAGCCCGGATTTCGACTAGCACATTTTTTGCTTGCTAGCCGATCGAGTATCCACCCCATAATTTGTGCATACATGATTATTAAATTAAATAATTTACATTTTTTAATTTCAAGAGACAAACAATTTGACGTCTACTCGCTTTTTGGCATGTACGATTTGTTTAAATGTTAAAAACTAAATTCAACATATTACACTGTGAAAAAATTGCGCGGAGATATTTACTTTGTTGTGTAAAACCAAATTTTATTTTTAATAAAGTACGAGGCTTGCAAAATTTGTAGTGCAATATTTACAATACATTTCTAAAGGTTAAAATTAGTGCTGAGGAGCGTCTGATGACAAATTAAATTAATCATATTACAATACTGCCATGAAAATATGAGCTGCGCAATTTGAATATATCATTCTCATTGCATTAAATTACAAAGTGTTTTTAAAATGTTAAAATACTTTTCAAAATTTACTTGCATTTTGTAAAACAATTTTTGCAGGGAAATTATAACAAATCAAATCATTTATTCTATTCGGTTTTGCATTTTGTTCTTCGAATGTTATTCAAATTTCAAACAAAAATTAGTCTTAAAGTGAATCTAAACCAGTAAACAAAAAATTTGAATAATTAAACTTCAAAATGCCAGTTCGTGTAGTTTCCGGATTTGTTGAAATAGAAGATTTTGAAATAGAATTATTTATTTTTACCCTTCATTTATAGTTTTTTCGTAACCTTACTTTGCGCCACAACAAATGGCCGCTAAACTTGATGTTTAAACCATAAAAGTTCTGAAACGATTTATGGTAAAAACCATTTAAATTTACAAGACTATGGCTCGATTTTGTGAACGAGGATAGTAGATTAATGGTCTGATTAATCGTAGTTGGCATTTTTTTAACTACGATAAACAGGAAAATTAATCGTCAGATTATTTCTTAACCACTGTTTTATCTGCTGTTTTTGGTGTCTAAAACAGAGAGTATAATAAATTTTTGTTATTATTTTTTTTTTTTGGATTTTTTCAAAGTCAAAATGGATTTAAAAAAAAAAGAAAATGGATTGCAAAGTTTATTAAGTATTGATGATAAATACAAAACAATATAGTTATTTCTAAAAAAAACAGGTACCGTGTCAAATAATAAACAAATTAAGCGTGGAAAAACGTGAAAAAGCGTGGAGGGCATTCCGTTTTAACACATTAATATTGTGTATTGTTCTAAAATGCGTGTGTTGAAAAGTTGTCGTCGACCCATTGGTTTTTTCTATCTCATTACATATATTACATTTTGCTGTTAGTTTTTTGATCCTCTCAAAATATTAAACCAAACAGAATTTTGATTTTTACACTGCTTTATGTACTCAGAATAAATTTCGTTGTCTACCTTTTTTGATGACGTTTTGGTTAGGGTGGACTGTAAATAATAATTTAACTTACTAAACAAAATACTTTAAAAATAATAATTTTCAAATAACCTACCTAGTTCAAAAATATCGATAGTTCAATAGAAAAATCAAAGTCATAAAATACGCGCCACAATAATTAAATTAATTAAGGAACAAATACGCACCGCACTCGAAGAATTATATCTCAATACTGTTTCAAAACGTAAAATAAAGGGTGGTTAAATTTTAAGGGCCGACTTTGAATGTAAACCACACCTAAACGTCAAGTTTTTTCTGCATTTAATTTGACATTTCTCAATTTCAGACTAACTCAATTTGAACCATGGAAAGATACACAATCGAGCAACGCGTTAAAGTTATTCAGGCATATTATGAAAATGGGCGTCCAAATCAAAATGCATATCGTGCACTTCGTGATTTTTTCGGTCAATTTAATCGTCCAAATGTGCGTACAATCGGAAAAATCGTGCAAAAATTTGAGCAAACCGGGTCTGTAGGAGATTTTAAAACACCAATGCATGCTCGTACAGCTCGTACAGCAGAAAATATATCGCTGCTGTTCGCGATAGTGTGACTGAAGAGCCGTCCACCTCAACTCGTCGTCGTGCCCAACCATTGCACCTCTCACGCTCGTCGTTGATGAACATTATGCATAAAGACTTGCATTTCACACGCTTATAAGGTACAATTGACTCAAAAACTAAAGCCTCTTGACCATTCCAAACGTCGTCAATGGTCAGAATGGTGGCAAGAAATGACAACAATGGATGATAAATTTTCGAAGAAAATCATTTTCAATGATGAGGCACAATTTCACCTCAATGGATTCGTCAATAAGCTAAATTGCCGCATTTGGGCGAATCATAATCCAAGAGTGATTGTCGAAAAACCAATGCACCCACAAAGAGTGACTGTTTGGTGCGGTTTATGGGCTGGCGGCATCATCGGGCCGTATTTTTTCCAAAATGAGGCCGGTCAGGCAGTTACTGTGAATGGTGTTCGCTATCGTGAGATGATAACGAACTTTTTATGGCCCGAATTGGAAGATATGGATGTGGACGATACGTGGTTTCAACAGGACGGTGCCACTTGCCACACAGCTAACGAAACAATGACTCTTTTGCGCGACAAATTCAATGGCCGTGTTATCTCACGTGGTGGCGATGTCAATTGACCGCCAAGATCATGTGATTTGACACCGTTGGACTACTTTCTTTGGGGTTATTTGAAAGAAAAGGTGTACGTCGATAAACCAGTAACAATTCAAGAGCTAAAAGATGAGATAATTCGGCACATTAACGGCATAGAACCTCAATTATGCCTAAGCGTCATCGAAAGTTTGGACCATCGGGTGGAGGTGTACCGCCGAGGTCGCGGCGGCCATTTGGCCGATATTTTGTTCCATATACATAATTGAACCATACCATGTTATCATAATAAAAAGAATTGACAATAATTTCCTAAATAATTTGTGTTTTATTCAAAATCAACATTGGCCCTTAAAATTTAACCACCCTTTATATATGTATATATATATATATATATATTACATAGAACGCAAAATATGCAAAATATAATTCTTATAATACGTGTAACAAAAAATGCATTCATTGCATTTATTTGGTATAAAAAATTTTGTATATAAGTTGATATTCAATTATTAAAAAAGTTAGTACTCAAAAACCTTACTCACATTCTTTTACTTAGTTTTTTTCCGGTATTAGCTCCCACCAGAGGTCCGCTCGGAATAAAAAGCAAGAATATTCTAGTTCAAGCAGAGGCTGAACTAACATACATCTAAAAAATCTTACAAACAGTGATTAAATTATACCTTTTTTGTGAATTATACTGGACCGACATTGGATATTCGAGACACCGCCTCTTGTTAAAATACCGACCCGAAATTTGTATACTTGAATTTGAGTAACATCGCATCGAAAGATTTGGACCCACGCATTTTAATTGAACACGGCAATCAGCACCCAATAATTTTGGACCTCGCACAAGTACTTTGGCGCCAACAGAAAATAGCCGGCAATATTTTGTTAACATTAATTGAACTGAGACATTGGAATTATACTGCGATACTACTAGCGTCCATGAATTTGCTAGAATACAATAATTACCAACCAAGTTCATTGGCGACACGTAAATGAGGATCTTCGTGGTATGTTGGATATTTCACATGCAGTAAGGCGATTGCAGAGAACGAAACCAATTGATTTATTGGATTAACGACATCTGTGCAAAGACTTCTTCAGTAAATAATCTATAAATGGAGCTGGCCAATGGGCCTCTTCTCATTCACAAGTGACTAAATTTAGAAAAAAAAATTACTAGATGAATTGTATTCAGTTGTAATAATTTAAATAATAAAAAAATCTTTATTTAAAAACATATATGGCCTTTTGTGAAAAGTGAATAAAAAAAATTAATTGTAAAATATTTGTTTCATTAAAATTGGTTTTTAAGATGTGAAATACTAAATTCTATCACTTCCAATCTAGCAGTTTCGAGTGTTTGCTTCTGTGCTGAGTAAAATTAGTGTGCTGCAATTTTCTCGATTCGCAAATTTTAAAATGCATTGTAAACCATTAGTAATAATTGATTTACTAAAATCGCAATAAATATTACTCCGCTTTTTTGTGAATATCACCGATTATTTTTTTCAGTGCACATACAATCTATAGACGAATTTTTAGCAAATATAAAGTTAATTTTAAAATATTTCACGAGAAGCCTAATAAAAGATTTAAAACTTGATTACAAATCGCGAAAGTTTGAAAGATGGTACCGAAGTGATGTTCCTATGGCACCCTATAGGTATGTCAAATGTATAAATCGTTACTACTAATCAAACTGCACTCAATTTCAAATTTGTTTTAAAGTCCCGTATACCACTTGAATGTATTTTGTACTCACAAAAAGACGAAGTAAGTTTCTTTTTATATCAAATCAATGTTAATTTTTAGCCAAAGAAAGATAGAAATAAAGAAAATTACCCATCCCCTCACGTTCGCAACAGAGACATTCAGTTTCCGATGAAACAAAAACAAAGTTCTTCTAAAATCCAATCGAATTTATGTTTGTTTCGATTTAGGTAAAGTGAGAAAATTGGTAGACACACAGAAACAAACAATACGAAGGAATTTTTTCTAAAATTGAAAAACCAGTCAAAGTGGAAATAATGAGGAAACTTGTATATTGGTCACGTATTTCCGGTGAATTGTTTTTCTATTAGGCTTCATTTTGCTTTTATTATTTTCATTTTTATTTTTATAACATTTTCTGGTATTTCCCATTTCTGTTGAATTATTATTTATTTATTTATTTATATTATTCGGTTTTATTTTCCCAAATTGAAAATTATCAAACAAAATAAATTGAAAATTGATTTTACGTTTTGGTCAATTGCTATAAAACACCGAAGTAATAAAAACAACAAAACAAATTTAAGAGGAAAACTTTTATTTCTTTTGTGAGTCGGTTGTTTGGGACAATTATTTAAAACAAATTTTGAAGAATAAAACCAACTATTAAAGAGGTTTCTAATTAAGTTTCGTAAAATTAATTCAAGAAAATGTAAAAAAACAAAGAAAAAAAGGAAAATTAAATTAATGCAAAAACAACAAGATTGTTATTCGGAAGAAATAAAATGTACGGCAACAACAACGATCTAACTATACCAGAAGAAATTTTCATCTTGTTTGGCTCTCGTTTTTATTCAAATCACGTTTCGTTTGATAGGAAAAACTGGGAAAAAATTATGAAAATATATAAAGTGAAAAAAAGATATCGAAATAATATTCTGGACCTTTTTTATTTTTTAGTTTGGGTTCATTCATAATGGTCCATCATCCACTTTGCGAAAATCTAACAACCACTTCAACTTTAATTATAATAAAATATTAAATTATTCTTGACGAGAAAATAATTTTCTACATTTTCGTTTTAAGTGGATAAGTTATCATCGTTTAGTTAGTACGATGGTGCGGCATACAGAAACATAGTATAGTGGGCGAACTCTATTACATAAAATTATGTTGATGGGAATGGACTTATGTGATTATACATTTTCTGTCGTGATTAACATATTATTTTGATTAGAAAGTGGGTACTGTATGTGGTGGGATGCTCATTATGAAGAATCATGATCAAATGAGTATAAACAAATAAAGCGTAATAAAATGGACGAGGCACAATTCCTTACAAACATTATTTGCAGTACATTTACGAAAATGTTTAATTATTAATTTAAACAGACCTGTCACATCGATACACAAAGGAATAATTAACGAAATTTATGACACACTTACAACTAATTAGTGAAGGAATCCCAAGTGTTTATTGCAATAATTAATACCTTTTCCCGGGCAAAATTTTAAGTGAATTATTTGTCAGAAGATGTTGTTGTCAAAATGCGAACCATAAAATTCATTTCTCTAGAACTATTTAAAAATTCATAAGAAATATTTAAAATATTGTATAATGAAAGAGTTTTTAATAGAATTTGAACTATTTAGAACTCTTTCATTAACATGTTTATTCTAAACTAGAAATTAGAATTACTTTGATCTACGGATATTTTGCAGTCAACTTTTCGACGTCACTGTCGACATTGGCAATCGTATATGACAGGAATTCATTGGATACTGAATTCAGTATCAGAAGAATCACCGGAATCAGCAAAAATTGACCGCAACACCTAGACTCAGGGACCCAGCTCTAATTTTACCAACTTAAAACGAATGCCCACGAACATGCACGCACCTCCTCATCAACGTTCCTCTTAATTTTGGGGACGCACCCCTCAGATTCGTACATATCAGATTTTTATGCAAATTCTACTATAAATAATTTTGATTTAGGATTGCCAAAGAGCATGTGAAATTAAAGCTCATTTCATTTGGCAGATTATCCTATTTATTTTATATTTTTTTAAAATCAATAACTGTAATTAATCCGCATAGCGTAAATTGTTGCTGATTTATCAGCATAATCCATTGACTTTAAATAACCCTTCTGGAAGGCATCGTGAGTTGTTAATTCTCACGACCTCGGCAGCCAATTAATAATGCGTTCATCGCAACGCTTAATGATGAACGATATTTTTGATATTTACGTCCGGAGAGAAAACGAATAGCGTTGATGGTTTACAGACTTTCGAGCACGCCACGTACAACTGCCTATTGGAAAAACACGTCAGTTCAAGGTTTATTACACACACTTCCAACGATTAGCCTTGCGATTTATTATTGGTC
>CAVNVL010000118.1:0-31458 GCA_963691935.1 Nephrotoma guestfalica | reverse complement strand
TACATAATTTTCACATAATTTCTTTATTAGGTTGACCTTATGAATATTTGCAACTATATGCCGTCTAATTTCGGTAGAAAAAAATTTCAATTAATTTTCACAAATTTTGCAGGTCGGGACCTGCGTTGTTTTTCCGTCCGAAAAATACGAAACAAAAAAAATCATTGTTCCAAATATTGGACTATTGTACCAATTATGATAGGTTATTTAATTCTGAATAAAAATCCGTTTAAATTGAGTGAAAACAACGTCTGGTTTTCCTGTAATCGACGTTTGATGTTGTAAGAAAATCGTCCGATGAAATTGGATACTCTCCATACACATAATATGAAATATCGCAATATCGAACCTCCGATACATAATTTTCACATAATTTCTTTATTAGGTTGACCTTATGAATATTTGCAACTATATGCCGTCTAATTTCGGTAGAAAAAAATTTCAATTAATTTTCACAAATTTTGCAGGTCGGGACCTGCGTTGTTTTTCCGTCCGAAAAATACGAAACAAAAAAAATCATTGTTCCAAATATTGGACTATTGTACCAATTATGATAGGTTATTTAATTCTGAATAAAAATCCGTTTAAATTGAGTGAAAACAACGTCTGGTTTTCCTGTAATCGACGTTTGATGTTGTAAGAAAATCGTCCGATGAAATTGGATACTCTCCATACACATAATATGAAATATCGCAATATCGAACCTCCGATACATAATTTTCATATAATTTCTTTATTAGGTTGACCTTATGAATATTTGCAACTATATGCCGTCTAATTTCGGTAGAAAAAAATTTCAATTAATTTTCACAAATTTTGCAGGTCGGGACCTGCGTTGTTTTTCCGTCCGAAAAATACGAAACAAAAAAAATCATTGTTCCAAATATTGGACTATTGTACCAATTATGATAGGTTATTTAATTCTGAATAAAAATCCGTTTAAATTGAGTCAAAACAACGTCTGGTTTTCCTGTAATCGACGTTTGAAGTTGTAAGAAAATCGTCCGATGAAATTGGATACTCTCCATACACATAATATGAAATATCGCAATATCGAACCTCCGATACATAATTTTCACATAATTTCTTTATTAGGTTGACCTTATGAATATTTGCAACTATATGCCGTCTAATTTCGGTAGAAAAAAATTTCAATTAATTTTCACAAATTTTGCAGGTCGGGACCTGCGTTGTTTTTCCGTCCGAAAAATACGAACAAAAAAAATCATTGTTCCAAATATTGGACTATTGTACCAATTATGATAGGTTATTTAATTCTGAATAAAAATCCGTTTAAATTGAGTGAAAACAGCGTCTGGTTTTCCTGTAATCGACGTTTGATGTTGTAAGAAAATCGTCCGATGAAATTGGATACTCTCCATACACATAATATGAAATATCGCAATATCGAACCTCCGATACATAATTTTCACATAATTTCTTTATTAGGTTGACCTTATGAATATTTGCAACTATATGCCGTCTAATTTCGGTAGAAAAAAATTTCAATTAATTTTCACAAATTTTGCAGGTCGGGACCTGCGTTGTTTTTCCGTCCGAAAAATACGAAACAAAAAAAATCATTGTTCCAAATATTGGACTATTGTACCAATTATGATAGGTTATTTAATTCTGAATAAAAATCCGTTTAAATTGAGTGAAAACAACGTCTGGTTTTCCTGTAATCGACGTTTGATGTTGTAAGAAAATCGTCCGATGAAATTGGATACTCTCCATACACATAATATGAAATATCGCAATATCGAACCTCCGATACATAATTTTCACATAATTTCTTTATTAGGTTGACCTTATGAATATTTGCAACTATATGCCGTCTAATTTCGGTAGAAAAAAATTTCAATTAATTTTCACAAATTTTGCAGGTCGGGACCTGCGTTGTTTTTCCGTCCGAAAAATACGAAACAAAAAAAATCATTGTTCCAAATATTGGACTATTGTACCAATTATGATAGGTTATTTAATTCTGAATAAAAATCCGTTTAAATTGAGTGAAAACAACGTCTGGTTTTCCTGTAATCGACGTTTGATGTTGTAAGAAAATCGTCCGATGAAATTGGATACTCTCCATACACATAATATGAAATATCGCAATATCGAACCTCCGATACATAATTTTCATATAATTTCTTTATTAGGTTGACCTTATGAATATTTGCAACTATATGCCGTCTAATTTCGGTAGAAAAAAATTTCAATTAATTTTCACAAATTTTGCAGGTCGGGACCTGCGTTGTTTTTCCGTCCGAAAAATACGAAACAAAAAAATCATTGTTCCAAATATTGGACTATTGTACCAATTATGATAGGTTATTTAATTCTGAATAAAAATCCGTTTAAATTGAGTCAAAACAACGTCTGGTTTTCCTGTAATCGACGTTTGAAGTTGTAAGAAAATCGTCCGATGAAATTGGATACTCTCCATACACATAATATGAAATATCGCAATATCGAACCTCCGATACATAATTTTCACATAATTTCTTTATTAGGTTGACCTTATGAATATTTGCAACTATATGCCGTCTAATTTCGGTAGAAAAAAATTTCAATTAATTTTCACAAATTTTGCAGGTCGGGACCTGCGTTGTTTTTCCGTCCGAAAAATACGAAACAAAAAAAATCATTGTTCCAAATATTGGACTATTGTACCAATTATGATAGGTTATTTAATTCTGAATAAAAATCCGTTTAAATTGAGTGAAAACAGCGTCTGGTTTTCCTGTAATCGACGTTTGATGTTGTAAGAAAATCGTCCGATGAAATTGGATACTCTCCATACACATAATATGAAATATCGCAATATCGAACCTCCGATACATAATTTTCACATAATTTCTTTATTAGGTTGACCTTATGAATATTTGCAACTATATGCCGTCTAATTTCGGTAGAAAAAAATTTCAATTAATTTTCACAAATTTTGCAGGTCGGGACCTGCGTTGTTTTTCCGTCCGAAAAATACGAAACAAAAAAAATCATTGTTCCAAATATTGGACTATTGTACCAATTATGATAGGTTATTTAATTCTGAATAAAAATCCGTTTAAATTGAGTGAAAACAACGTCTGGTTTTCCTGTAATCGACGTTTGATGTTGTAAGAAAATCGTCCGATGAAATTGGATACTCTCCATACACATAATATGAAATATCGCAATATCGAACCTCCGATACATAATTTTCACATAATTTCTTTATTAGGTTGACCTTATGAATATTTGCAACTATATGCCGTCTAATTTCGGTAGAAAAAAATTTCAATTAATTTTCACAAATTTTGCAGGTCGGGACCTGCGTTGTTTTTCCGTCCGAAAAATACGAAACAAAAAAAATCATTGTTCCAAATATTGGACTATTGTACCAATTATGATAGGTTATTTAATTCTGAATAAAAATCCGTTTAAATTGAGTGAAAACAACGTCTGGTTTTCCTGTAATCGACGTTTGATGTTGTAAGAAAATCGTCCGATGAAATTGGATACTCTCCATACACATAATATGAAATATCGCAATATCGAACCTCCGATACATAATTTTCATATAATTTCTTTATTAGGTTGACCTTATGAATATTTGCAACTATATGCCGTCTAATTTCGGTAGAAAAAAATTTCAATTAATTTTCACAAATTTTGCAGGTCGGGACCTGCGTTGTTTTTTCCGTCCGAAAAATACGAAACAAAAAAAATCATTGTTCCAAATATTGGACTATTGTACCAATTATGATAGGTTATTTAATTCTGAATAAAAATCCGTTTAAATTGAGTCAAAACAACGTCTGGTTTTCCTGTAATCGACGTTTGAAGTTGTAAGAAAATCGTCCGATGAAATTGGATACTCTCCATACACATAATATGAAATATCGCAATATCGAACCTCCGATACATAATTTTCACATAATTTCTTTATTAGGTTGACCTTATGAATATTTGCAACTATATGCCGTCTAATTTCGGTAGAAAAAAATTTCAATTAATTTTCACAAATTTTGCAGGTCGGGACCTGCGTTGTTTTTCCGTCCGAAAAATACGAAACAAAAAAAATCATTGTTCCAAATATTGGACTATTGTACCAATTATGATAGGTTATTTAATTCTGAATAAAAATCCGTTTAAATTGAGTGAAAACAGCGTCTGGTTTTCCTGTAATCGACGTTTGATGTTGTAAGAAAATCGTCCGATGAAATTGGATACTCTCCATACACATAATATGAAATATCGCAATATCGAACCTCCGATACATAATTTTCACATAATTTCTTTATTAGGTTGACCTTATGAATATTTGCAACTATATGCCGTCTAATTTCGGTAGAAAAAAATTTCAATTAATTTTCACAAATTTTGCAGGTCGGGACCTGCGTTGTTTTTCCGTCCGAAAAATACGAAACAAAAAAAATCATTGTTCCAAATATTGGACTATTGTACCAATTATGATAGGTTATTTAATTCTGAATAAAAATCCGTTTAAATTGAGTGAAAACAACGTCTGGTTTTCCTGTAATCGACGTTTGATGTTGTAAGAAAATCGTCCGATGAAATTGGATACTCTCCATACACATAATATGAAATATCGCAATATCGAACCTCCGATACATAATTTTCACATAATTTCTTTATTAGGTTGACCTTATGAATATTTGCAACTATATGCCGTCTAATTTCGGTAGAAAAAAATTTCAATTAATTTTCACAAATTTTGCAGGTCGGGACCTGCGTTGTTTTTCCGTCCGAAAAATACGAAACAAAAAAAATCATTGTTCCAAATATTGGACTATTGTACCAATTATGATAGGTTATTTAATTCTGAATAAAAATCCGTTTAAATTGAGTGAAAACAACGTCTGGTTTTCCTGTAATCGACGTTTGATGTTGTAAGAAAATCGTCCGATGAAATTGGATACTCTCCATACACATAATATGAAATATCGCAATATCGAACCTCCGATACATAATTTTCATATAATTTCTTTATTAGGTTGACCTTATGAATATTTGCAACTATATGCCGTCTAATTTCGGTAGAAAAAAATTTCAATTAATTTTCACAAATTTTGCAGGTCGGGACCTGCGTTGTTTTTCCGTCCGAAAAATACGAAACAAAAAAAATCATTGTTCCAAATATTGGACTATTGTACCAATTATGATAGGTTATTTAATTCTGAATAAAAATCCGTTTAAATTGAGTGAAAACAACGTCTGGTTTTCCTGTAATCGACGTTTGAAGTTGTAAGAAAATCGTCCGATGAAATTGGATACTCTCCATACACATAATATGAAATATCGCAATATCGAACCTCCGATACATAATTTTCACATAATTTCTTTATTAGGTTGACCTTATGAATATTTGCAACTATATGCCGTCTAATTTCGGTAGAAAAAAATTTCAATTAATTTTCACAAATTTTGCAGGTCGGGACCTGCGTTGTTTTTCCGTCCGAAAAATACGAAACAAAAAAAATCATTGTTCCAAATATTGGACTATTGTACCAATTATGATAGGTTATTTAATTCTGAATAAAAATCCGTTTAAATTGAGTGAAAACAGCGTCTGGTTTTCCTGTAATCGACGTTTGATGTTGTAAGAAAATCGTCCGATGAAATTGGATACTCTCCATACACATAATATGAAATATCGCAATATCGAACCTCCGATACATAATTTTCACATAATTTCTTTATTAGGTTGACCTTATGAATATTTGCAACTATATGCCGTCTAATTTCGGTAGAAAAAAATTTCAATTAATTTTCACAAATTTTGCAGGTCGGGACCTGCGTTGTTTTTCCGTCCGAAAAATACGAAACAAAAAAAATCATTGTTCCAAATATTGGACTATTGTACCAATTATGATAGGTTATTTAATTCTGAATAAAAATCCGTTTAAATTGAGTGAAAACAACGTCTGGTTTTCCTGTAATCGACGTTTGAAGTTGTAAGAAAATCGTCCGATGAAATTGGATACTCTCCATACACATAATATGAAATATCGCAATATCGAACCTCCGATACATAATTTTCACATAATTTCTTTATTAGGTTGACCTTATGAATATTTGCAACTATATGCCGTCTAATTTCGGTAGAAAAAAATTTCAATTAATTTTCACAAATTTTGCAGGTCGGGACCTGCGTTGTTTTTCCGTCCGAAAAATACGAAACAAAAAAAATCATTGTTCCAAATATTGGACTATTGTACCAATTATGATAGGTTATTTAATTCTGAATAAAAATCCGTTTAAATTGAGTGAAAACAACGTCTGGTTTTCCTGTAATCGACGTTTGATGTTGTAAGAAAATCGTCGATGAAATTGGATACTCTCCATACACATAATATGAAATATCGCAATATCGAACCTCCGATACATAATTTTCACATAATTTCTTTATTAGGTTGACCTTATGAATATTTGCAACTATATGCCGTCTAATTTCGGTAGAAAAAAATTTCAATTAATTTTCACAAATTTTGCAGGTCGGGACCTGCGTTGTTTTTCCGTCCGAAAAATACGAAACAAAAAAAATCATTGTTCCAAATATTGGACTATTGTACCAATTATGATAGGTTATTTAATTCTGAATAAAAATCCGTTTAAATTGAGTCAAAACAACGTCTGGTTTTCCTGTAATCGACGTTTGATGTTGTAAGAAAATCGTCCGATGAAATTGGATACTCTCCATACACATAATATGAAATATCGCAATATCGAACCTCCGATACATAATTTTCACATAATTTCTTTATTAGGTTGACCTTATGAATATTTGCAACTATATGCCGTCTAATTTCGGTAGAAAAAAATTTCAATTAATTTTCACAAATTTTGCAGGTCGGGACCTGCGTTGTTTTTCCGTCCGAAAAATACGAAACAAAAAAAATCATTGTTCCAAATATTGGACTATTGTACCAATTATGATAGGTTATTTAATTCTGAATAAAAATCCGTTTAAATTGAGTCAAAACAACGTCTGGTTTTCCTGTAATCGACGTTTGAAGTTGTAAGAAAATCGTCCGATGAAATTGGATACTCTCCATACACATAATATGAAATATCGCAATATCGAACCTCCGATACATAATTTTCACATAATTTCTTTATTAGGTTGACCTTATGAATATTTGCAACTATATGCCGTCTAATTTCGGTAGAAAAAAATTTCAATTAATTTTCACAAATTTTGCAGGTCGGGACCTGCGTTGTTTTTCCGTCCGAAAAATACGAAACAAAAAAAATCATTGTTCCAAATATTGGACTATTGTACCAATTATGATAGGTTATTTAATTCTGAATAAAAATCCGTTTAAATTGAGTCAAAACAACGTCTGGTTTTCCTGTAATCGACGTTTGAAGTTGTAAGAAAATCGTCCGATGAAATTGGATACTCTCCATACACATAATATGAAATATCGCAATATCGAACCTCCGATACATAATTTTCACATAATTTCTTTATTAGGTTGACCTTATGAATATTTGCAACTATATGCCGTCTAATTTCGGTAGAAAAAAATTTCAATTAATTTTCACAAATTTTGCAGGTCGGGACCTGCGTTGTTTTTCCGTCCGAAAAATACGAAACAAAAAAAATCATTGTTCCAAATATTGGACTATTGTACCAATTATGATAGGTTATTTAATTCTGAATAAAAATCCGTTTAAATTGAGTGAAAACAACGTCTGGTTTTCCTGTAATCGACGTTTGATGTTGTAAGAAAATCGTCCGATGAAATTGGATACTCTCCATACACATAATATGAAATATCGCAATATCGAACCTCCGATACATAATTTTCACATAATTTCTTTATTAGGTTGACCTTATGAATATTTGCAACTATATGCCGTCTAATTTCGGTAGAAAAAAATTTCAATTAATTTTCACAAATTTTGCAGGTCGGGACCTGCGTTGTTTTTCCGTCCGAAAAATACGAAACAAAAAAAATCATTGTTCCAAATATTGGACTATTGTACCAATTATGATAGGTTATTTAATTCTGAATAAAAATCCGTTTAAATTGAGTCAAAACAACGTCTGGTTTTCCTGTAATCGACGTTTGATGTTGTAAGAAAATCGTCCGATGAAATTGGATACTCTCCATACACATAATATGAAATATCGCAATATCGAACCTCCGATACATAATTTTCACATAATTTCTTTATTAGGTTGACCTTATGAATATTTGCAACTATATGCCGTCTAATTTCGGTAGAAAAAAATTTCAATTAATTTTCACAAATTTTGCAGGTCGGGACCTGCGTTGTTTTTCCGTCCGAAAAATACGAAACAAAAAAAATCATTGTTCCAAATATTGGACTATTGTACCAATTATGATAGGTTATTTAATTCTGAATAAAAATCCGTTTAAATTGAGTCAAAACAACGTCTGGTTTTCCTGTAATCGACGTTTGAAGTTGTAAGAAAATCGTCCGATGAAATTGGATACTCTCCATACACATAATATGAAATATCGCAATATCGAACCTCCGATACATAATTTTCACATAATTTCTTTATTAGGTTGACCTTATGAATATTTGCAACTATATGCCGTCTAATTTCGGTAGAAAAAAATTTCAATTAATTTTCACAAATTTTGCAGGTCGGGACCTGCGTTGTTTTTCCGTCCGAAAAATACGAAACAAAAAAAATCATTGTTCCAAATATTGGACTATTGTACCAATTATGATAGGTTATTTAATTCTGAATAAAAATCCGTTTAAATTGAGTCAAAACAACGTCTGGTTTTCCTGTAATCGACGTTTGATGTTGTAAGAAAATCGTCCGATGAAATTGGATACTCTCCATACACATAATATGAAATATCGCAATATCGAACCTCCGATACATAATTTTCACATAATTTCTTTATTAGGTTGACCTTATGAATATTTTCAACTATATGCCGTCTAATTTCGGTAGAAAAAAATTTCAATTAATTTTCACAAATTTTGCAGGTCGGGACCTGCGTTGTTTTTCCGTCCGAAAAATACGAAACAAAAAAAAACATTGTTCCAAATATTGGACTATTGTACCAATTATGATAGGTTATTTAATTCTGAATAAAAATCCGTTTAAATTGAGTCAAAACAACGTCTGGTTTTCCTGTAATCGACGTTTGAAGTTGTAAGAAAATCGTCCGATGAAATTGGATACTCTCCATACACATAATATGAAATATCGCAATATCGAACCTCCGATACATAATTTTCACATAATTTCTTTATTAGGTTGACCTTATGAATATTTGCAACTATATGCCGTCTAATTTCGGTAGAAAAAAATTTCAATTAATTTTCACAAATTTTGCAGGTCGGGACCTGCGTTGTTTTTCCGTCCGAAAAATACGAAACAAAAAAAATCATTGTTCCAAATATTGGACTATTGTACCAATTATGATAGGTTATTTAATTCTGAACAAAAATCCGTTTAAATTGAGTGAAAACAACGTCTGGTTTTCCTGTAATCGACGTTTGATGTTGTAAGAAAATCGTCCGATGAAATTGGATACTCTCCATACACATAATATGAAAAATCGCAATATCGAACCTCCGATACATAATTTTCACATAATTTCTTTATTAGGTTGACCTTATGAATATTTGCAACTATATGCCGTCTAATTTCGGTAGAAAAAAATTTCAATTAATTTTCACAAATTTTGCAGGTCGGGACCTGCGTTGTTTTTCCGTCCGAAAAATACGAAACAAAAAAAATCATTGTTCCAAATATTGGACTATTGTACCAATTATGATAGGTTATTTAATTCTGAATAAAAATCCGTTTAAATTGAGTCAAAACAACGTCTGGTTTTCCTGTAATCGACGTTTGATGTTGTAAGAAAATCGTCCGATGAAATTGGATACTCTCCATACACATAATATGAAATATCGCAATATCGAACCTCCGATACATAATTTTCACATAATTTCTTTATTAGGTTGACCTTATGAATATTTGCAACTATATGCCGTCTAATTTCGGTAGAAAAAAATTTCAATTAATTTTCACAAATTTTGCAGGTCGGGACCTGCGTTGTTTTTCCGTCCGAAAAATACGAAACAAAAAAAATCATTGTTCCAAATATTGGACTATTGTACCAATTATGATAGGTTATTTAATTCTGAATAAAAATCCGTTTAAATTGAGTGAAAACAACGTCTGGTTTTCCTGTAATCGACGTTTGATGTTGTAAGAAAATCGTCCGATGAAATTGGATACTCTCCATACACATAATATGAAATATCGCAATATCGAACCTCCGATACATAATTTTCACATAATTTCTTTATTAGGTTGACCTTATGAATATTTGCAACTATATGCCGTCTAATTTCGGTAGAAAAAAATTTCAATTAATTTTCACAAATTTTGCAGGTCGGGACCTGCGTTGTTTTTCCGTCCGAAAAATACGAAACAAAAAAAATCATTGTTCCAAATATTGGACTATTGTACCAATTATGATAGGTTATTTAATTCTGAATAAAAATCCGTTTAAATTGAGTGAAAACAACGTCTGGTTTTCCTGTAATCGACGTTTGATGTTGTAAGAAAATCGTCCGATGAAATTGGATACTCTCCATACACATAATATGAAATATCGCAATATCGAACCTCCGATACATAATTTTCACATAATTTCTTTATTAGGTTGACCTTATGAATATTTGCAACTATATGCCGTCTAATTTCGGTAGAAAAAAATTACAATTAATTTTCACAAATTTTGCAGGTCGGGACCTGCGTTGTTTTTCCGTCCGAAAAATACGAAACAAAAAAAATCATTGTTCCAAATATTGGACTATTGTACCAATTATGATAGGTTATTTAATTCTGAATAAAAATCCGTTTAAATTGAGTCAAAACAACGTCTGGTTTTCCTGTAATCGACGTTTGATGTTGTAAGAAAATCGTCCGATGAAATTGGATACTCTCCATACACATAATATGAAATATCGCAATATCGAACCTCCGATACATAATTTTCACATAATTTCTTTATTAGGTTGACCTTATGAATATTTGCAACTATATGCCGTCTAATTTCGGTAGAAAAAAATTTCAATTAATTTTCACAAATTTTGCAGGTCGGGACCTGCGTTGTTTTTCCGTCCGAAAAATACGAAACAAAAAAAATCATTGTTCCAAATATTGGACTATTGTACCAATTATGATAGGTTATTTAATTCTGAATAAAAATCCGTTTAAATTGAGTGAAAACAACGTCTGGTTTTCCTGTAATCGACGTTTGATGTTGTAAGAAAATCGTCCGATGAAATTGGATACTCTCCATACACATAATATGAAATATCGCAATATCGAACCTCCGATACATAATTTTCATATAATTTCTTTATTAGGTTGACCTTATGAATATTTGCAACTATATGCCGTCTAATTTCGGTAGAAAAAAATTTCAATTAATTTTCACAAATTTTGCAGGTCGGGACCTGCGTTGTTTTTCCGTCCGAAAAATACGAAACAAAAAAAATCATTGTTCCAAATATTGGACTATTGTACCAATTATGATAGGTTATTTAATTCTGAATAAAAATCCGTTTAAATTGAGTCAAAACAACGTCTGGTTTTCCTGTAATCGACGTTTGAAGTTGTAAGAAAATCGTCCGATGAAATTGGATACTCTCCATACACATAATATGAAATATCGCAATATCGAACCTCCGATACATAATTTTCACATAATTTCTTTATTAGGTTGACCTTATGAATATTTGCAACTATATGCCGTCTAATTTCGGTAGAACAAAATTTCAATTAATTTTCACAAATTTTGCAGGTCGGGACCTGCGTTGTTTTTCCGTCCGAAAAATACGAAACAAAAAAAATCATTGTTCCAAATATTGGACTATTGTACCAATTATGATAGGTTATTTAATTCTGAATAAAAATCCGTTTAAATTGAGTCAAAACAACGTCTGGTTTTCCTGGAATCGACGTTTGATGTTGTAAGAAAATCGTCCGATGAAATTGGATACTCTCCATACACATAATATGAAATATCGCAATATCGAACCTCCGATACATAATTTTCACATAATTTCTTTATTAGGTTGACCTTATGAATATTTGCAACTATATGCCGTCTAATTTCGGTAGAAAAAAATTTCAATTAATTTTCACAAATTTTGCAGGTCGGGACCTGTGTTGTTTTTCCGTCCGAAAAATACGAAACAAAAAAAATCATTGTTCCAAATATTGGACTATTGTACCAATTATGATAGGTTATTTAATTCTGAATAAAAATCCGTTTAAATTGAGTCAAAACAACGTCTGGTTTTCCTGTAATCGACGTTTGAAGTTGTAAGAAAATCGTCCGATGAAATTGGATACTCTCCATACACATAATATGAAATATCGCAATATCGAACCTCCGATACATAATTTTCACATAATTTCTTTATTAGGTTGACCTTATGAATATTTGCAACTATATGCCGTCTAATTTCGGTAGAAAAAAATTTCAATTAATTTTCACAAATTTTGCAGGTCGGGACCTGCGTTGTTTTTCCGTCCGAAAAATACGAAACAAAAAAAATCATTGTTCCAAATATTGGACTATTGTACCAATTATGATAGGTTATTTAATTCTGAATAAAAATCCGTTTAAATTGAGTGAAAACAACGTCTGGTTTTCCTGTAATCGACGTTTGATGTTGTAAGAAAATCGTCCGATGAAATTGGATACTCTCCATACACATAATATGAAATATCGCAATATCGAATCTCCGATACATAATTTTCACATAATTTCTTTATTAGGTTGACCTTATGAATATTTGCAACTATATGCCGTCTAATTTCGGTAGAAAAAAATTTCAATTAATTTTCACAAATTTTGCAGGTCGGGACCTGCGTTGTTTTTCCGTCCGAAAAATACGAAACAAAAAAAATCATTGTTCCAAATATTGGACTATTGTACCAATTATGATAGGTTATTTAATTCTGAATAAAAATCCGTTTAAATTGAGTGAAAACAACGTCTGGTTTTCCTGTAATCGACGTTTGATGTTGTAAGAAAATCGTCCGATGAAATTGGATACTCTCCATACACATAATATGAAATATCGCAATATCGAACCTCCGATACATAATTTTCACATAATTTCTTTATTAGGTTGACCTTATGAATATTTGCAACTATATGCCGTCTAATTTCGGTAGAAAAAAATTTCAATTAATTTTCACAAATTTTGCAGGTCGGGACCTGCGTTGTTTTTCCGTCCGAAAAATACGAAACAAAAAAAATCATTGTTCCAAATATTGGACTATTGTACCAATTATGATAGGTTATTTAATTCTGAATAAAAATCCGTTTAAATTGAGTGAAAACAACGTCTGGTTTTCCTGTAATCGACGTTTGATGTTGTAAGAAAATCGTCCGATGAAATTGGATACTCTCCATACACATAATATGAAATATCGCAATATCGAACCTCCGATACATAATTTTCACATAATTTCTTTATTAGGTTGACCTTATGAATATTTGCAACTATATGCCGTCTAATTTCGGTAGAAAAAAATTTCAATTAATTTTCACAAATTTTGCAGGTCGGGACCTGCGTTGTTTTTCCGTCCGAAAAATACGAAACAAAAAAAATCATTGTTCCAAATATTGGACTATTGTACCAATTATGATAGGTTATTTAATTCTGAATAAAAATCCGTTTAAATTGAGTGAAAACAACGTCTGGTTTTCCTGTAATCGACGTTTGATGTTGTAAGAAAATCGTCCGATGAAATTGGATACTCTCCATACACATAATATGAAATATCGCAATATCGAACCTCCGATACATAATTTTCACATAATTTCTTTATTAGGTTGACCTTATGAATATTTGCAACTATATGCCGTCTAATTTCGGTAGAAAAAAATTTCAATTAATTTTCACAAATTTTGCAGGTCGGGACCTGCGTTGTTTTTCCGTCCGAAAAATACGAAACAAAAAAAATCATTGTTCCAAATATTGGACTATTGTACCAATTATGATAGGTTATTTAATTCTGAATAAAAATCCGTTTAAATTGAGTGAAAACAACGTCTGGTTTTCCTGTAATCGACGTTTGATGTTGTAAGAAAATCGTCCGATGAAATTGGATACTCTCCATACACATAATATGAAATATCGCAATATCGAACCTCCGATACATAATTTTCACATAATTTCTTTATTAGGTTGACCTTATGAATATTTGCAACTATATGCCGTCTAATTTCGGTAGAAAAAAATTTCAATTAATTTTCACAAATTTTGCAGGTCGGGACCTGCGTTGTTTTTCCGTCCGAAAAATACGAAACAAAAAAAATCATTGTTCCAAATATTGGACTATTGTACCAATTATGATAGGTTATTTAATTCTGAATAAAAATCCGTTTAAATTGAGTGAAAACAACGTCTGGTTTTCCTGTAATCGACGTTTGATGTTGTAAGAAAATCGTCCTATGAAATTGGATACTCTCCATACACATAATATGAAATATCGCAATATCGAACCTCCGATACATAATTTTCACATAATTTCTTTATTAGGTTGACCTTATGAATATTTGCAACTATATGCCGTCTAATTTCGGTAGAAAAAAATTTCAATTAATTTTCACAAATTTTGCACCACGGGACCTGTGTTGTTTTTCCGTCCGAAAAATACGAAACAAAAAAAATCATTGTTCCAAATATTGGACTATTGTACCAATTATGATAGGTTATTTAATTCTGAATAAAAATCCGTTTAAATTGAGTGAAAACAACGTCTGGTTTTCCTGTAATCGACGTTTGATGTTGTAAGAAAATCGTCCGATGAAATTGGATACTCTCCATACACATAATATGAAATATCGCAATATCGAACCTCCGATACATAATTTTCACATAATTTCTTTATTAGGTTGACCTTATGAATATTTGCAACTATATGCCGTCTAATTTCGGTAGAAAAAAATTTCAATTAATTTTCACAAATTTTGTAGGTCGGGACCTGCGTTGTTTTTCCGTCCGAAAAATACGAAACAAAAAAAATCATTGTTCCAAATATTGGACTATTGTACCAATTATGATAGGTTATTTAATTCTGAATAAAAATCCGTTTAAATTGAGTGAAAACAACGTCTGGTTTTCCTGTAATCGACGTTTGATGTTGTAAGAAAATCGTCCGATGAAATTGGATACTCTCCATACACATAATATGAAATATCGCAATATCGAACCTCCGATACATAATTTTCACATAATTTCTTTATTAGGTTGACCTTATGAATATTTGCAACTATATGCCGTCTTATTTCGGTAGAAAAAAATTTCAATTAATTTTCACAAATTTTGCAGGTCGGGACCTGCGTTGTTTTTCCGTCCGAAAAATACGAAACAAAAAAAATCATTGTTCCAAATATTGGACTATTGTACCAATTATGATAGGTTATTTAATTCTGAATAAAAATCCGTTTAAATTGAGTGAAAACAACGTCTGGTTTTCCTGTAATCGACGTTTGATGTTGTAAGAAAATCGTCCGATGAAATTGGATACTCTCCATACACATAATATGAAATATCGCAATATCGAACCTCCGATACATAATTTTCACATAATTTCTTTATTAGGTTGACCTTATGAATATTTGCAACTATATGCCGTCTAATTTCGGTAGAAAAAAATTTCAATTAATTTTCACAAATTTTGCAGGTCGGGACCTGCGTTGTTTTTCCGTCCGAAAAATACGAAACAAAAAAAATCATTGTTCCAAATATTGGACTATTGTACCAATTATGATAGGTTATTTAATTCTGAATAAAAATCCGTTTAAATTGAGTGAAAACAACGTCTGGTTTTCCTGTAATCGACGTTTGATGTTGTAAGAAAATCGTCCGATGAAATTGGATACTCTCCATACACATAATATGAAATATCGCAATATCGAACCTCCGATACATAATTTTCACATAATTTCTTTATTAGGTTGACCTTATGAATATTTGCAACTATATGCCGTCTAATTTCGGTAGAAAAAAATTTCAATTAATTTTCACAAATTTTGCAGGCCGGGACCTGCGTTGTTTTTCCGTCCGAAAAATACGAAACAAAAAAAATCATTGTTCCAAATATTGGACTATTGTACCAATTATGATAGGTTATTTAATTCTGAATAAAAATCCGTTTAAATTGAGTCAAAACAACGTCTGGTTTTCCTGTAATCGACGTTTGAAGTTGTAAGAAAATCGTCCGATGAAATTGGATACTCTCCATACACATAATATGAAATATCGCAATATCGAACCTCCGATACATAATTGTCACATAATTTCTTTATTAGGTTGACCTTATGAATATTTGCAACTATATGCCGTCTAATTTCGGTAGAAAAAAATTTCAATTAATTTTCACAAATTTTGCAGGTCGGGACCTGCGTTGTTTTTCCGTCCGAAAAATACGAAACAAAAAAAATCATTGTTCCAAATATTGGACTATTGTACCAATTATGATAGGTTATTTAATTCTGAATAAAAATCCGTTTAAATTGAGTCAAAACAACGTCTGGTTTTCCTGTAATCGACGTTTGATGTTGTAAGAAAATCGTCCGATGAAATTGGATACTCTCCATACACATAATATGAAATATCGCAATATCGAACCTCCGATACATAATTTTCACATAATTTCTTTATTAGGTTGACCTTATGAATATTTGCAACTATATGCCGTCTAATTTCGGTAGAAAAAAATTTCAATTAATTTTCACAAATTTTGCAGGCCGGGACCTGCGTTGTTTTTCCGTCCGAAAAATACGAAACAAAAAAAATCATTGTTCCAAATATTGGACTATTGTACCAATTATGATAGGTTATTTAATTCTGAATAAAAATCCGTTTAAATTGAGTCAAAACAGCGTCTGGTTTTCCTGTAATCGACGTTTGAAGTTGTAAGAAAATCGTCCGATGAAATTGGATACTCTCCATACACATAATATGAAATATCGCAATATCGAACCTCCGATACATAATTTTCACATAATTTCTTTATTAGGTTGACCTTATGAATATTTGCAACTATATGCCGTCTAATTTCGGTAGAAAAAAATTTCAATTAATTTTCACAAATTTTGCAGGTCGGGACCTGCGTTGTTTTTCCGTCCGAAAAATACGAAACAAAAAAAATCATTGTTCCAAATATTGGACTATTGTACCAATTATGATAGGTTATTTAATTCTGAATAAAAATCCGTTTAAATTGAGTCAAAACAACGTCTGGTTTTCCTGTAATCGACGTTTGAAGTTGTAAGAAAATCGTCCGATGATAATATGAAATATCGCAATATCGAACCTCCGATACATAATTTTCACATAATTTCTTTATTAGGTTGACCTTATGAATATTTGCAACTATATGCCGTCTAATTTCGGTAGAAAAAAATTTCAATTAATTTTCACAAATTTTGCAGGTCGGGACCTGCGTTGTTTTTCCGTCCGAAAAATACGAAACAAAAAAAATCATTGTTCCAAATATTGGACTATTGTACCAATTATGATAGGTTATTTAATTCTGAATAAAAATCCGTTTAAATTGAGTCAAAACAACGTCTGGTTTTCCTGTAATCGACGTTTGAAGTTGTAAGAAAATCGTCCGATGAAATTGGATACTCTCCATACACATAATATGAAATATCGCAATATCGAACCTCCGATACATAATTTTCACATAATTTCTTTATTAGGTTGACCTTATGAATATTTGCAACTATATGCCGTCTAATTTCGGTAGAAAAAAATTTCAATTAATTTTGACAAATTTTGCAGGTCGGGACCTGCGTTGTTTTTCCGTCCGAAAAATACGAAACAAAAAAAATCATTGTTCCAAATATTGGACTATTGTACCAATTATGATAGGTTATTTAATTCTGAATAAAAATCCGTTTAAATTGAGTGAAAACAACGTCTGGTTTTCCTGTAATCGACGTTTGATGTTGTAAGAAAATCGTCCGATGAAATTGGATACTCTCCATACACATAATATGAAATATCGCAATATCGAACCTCCGATACATAATTTTCACATAATTTCTTTATTAGGTTGACCTTATGAATATTTGCAACTATATGCCGTCTAATTTCGGTAGAAAAAAATTTCAATTAATTTTCACAAATTTTGCAGGTCGGGACCTGCGTTGTTTTTCCGTCCGAAAAATACGAAACAAAAAAAATCATTGTTCCAAATATTGGACTATTGTACCAATTATGATAGGTTATTTAATTCTGAATAAAAATCCGTTTAAATTGAGTGAAAACAACGTCTGGTTTTCCTGTAATCGACGTTTGATGTTGTAAGAAAATCGTCCGATGAAATTGGATACTCTCCATACACATAATATGAAATATCGCAATATCGAACCTTCGATACATAATTTTCACATAATTTCTTTATTAGGTTGACCTTATGAATATTTGCAACTATATGCCTTCTAATTTCGGTAGAAAAAAATTTCAATTAATTTTCACAAATTTTGCAGGTCGGGACCTGCGTTGTTTTTCCGTCCGAAAAATACGAAACAAAAAAAATCATTGTTCCAAATATTGGACTATTGTACCAATTATGATAGGTTATTTAATTCTGAATAAAAATCCGTTTAAATTGAGTCAAAACAACGTCTGATTTTCCTGTAATCGACGTTTGATGTTGTAAGAAAATCGTCCGATGAAATTGGATACTCTCCATACACATAATATGAAATATCGCAATATCGAACCATAATTTTCACATAATTTCTTTATTAGGTTGACCTTATGAATATTTGCAACTATATGCCGTCTAATTTCGGTAGAAAAAAATTTCAATTAATTTTCACAAATTTTGCAGGTCGGGACCTGCGTTGTTTTTCCGTCCGAAAAATACGAAACAAAAAAAATCATTGTTCCAAATATTGGACTATTGTACCAATTATGATAGGTTATTTAATTCTGAATAAAAATCCGTTTAAATTGAGTCAAAACAACGTCTGGTTTTCCTGTAATCGACGTTTGATGTTGTAAGAAAATCGTCCGATGAAATTGGATACTCTCCATACACATAATATGAAATATCGCAATATCGAACCTCCGATACATAATTTTCACATAATTTAGGTTGACCTTATGAATATTTGCAACTATATGCCGTCTAATTTCGGTAGAAAAAAATTTCAATTAATTTTCACAAATTTTGCAGGTCGGGACCTGCGTTGTTTTTCCGTCCGAAAAATACGAAACAAAAAAAATCATTGTTCCAAATATTGGACTATTGTACCAATTATGATAGGTTATTTAATTCTGAATAAAAATCCGTTTAAATTGAGTCAAAACAACGTCTGGTTTTCCTGTAATCGACGTTTGAAGTTGTAAGAAAATCGTCCGATGAAATTGGATGCTCTCCATACACATAATATGAAATATCGCAATATCGAACCTCCGATACATAATTTTCACATAATTTCTTTATTAGGTTGACCTTATGAATATTTGCAACTATATGCCGTCTAATTTCGGTAGAAAAAAATTTCAATTAATTTTCACAAATTTTGCAGGTCGGGACCTGCGTTGTTTTTCCGTCCGAAAAATACGAAACAAAAAAAATCATTGTTCCAAATATTGGACTATTGTACCAATTATGATAGGTTATTTAATTCTGAATAAAAATCCGTTTAAATTGAGTCAAAACTACGTCTGGTTTTCCTGTAATCGACGTTTGAAGTTGTAAGAAAATCGTCCGATGAAATTGGATACTCTCCATACACATAATATGAAATATCGCAATATCGAACCTCCGATACATAATTTTCACATAATTTCTTTATTAGGTTGACCTTATGAATATTTGCAACTATATGCCGTCTAATTTCGGTAGAAAAAAATTTCAATTAATTTTCACAAATTTTGCAGGTCGGGACCTGCGTTGTTTTTCCGTCCGAAAAATACGAAACAAAAAAAATCATTGTTCCAAATATTGGACTATTGTACCAATTATGATAGGTTATTTAATTCTGAATAAAAATCCGTTTAAATTGAGTCAAAACAACGTCTGATTTTCCTGTAATCGACGTTTGATGTTGTAAGAAAATCGTCCGATGAAATTGGATACTCTCCATACACATAATATGAAATATCGCAATATCGAACCTCCGATACATAATTTTCACATAATTTCTTTATTAGGTTGACCTTTAGAATATTTGCAACTATATGCCGTCTAATTTCGGTAGAAAAAAATTTCAATTAATTTTCACAAATTTTGCAGGTCGGGACCTGCGTTGTTTTTCCGTCCGAAAAATACGAAACAAAAAAAATCGTTGTTCCAAATATTGGACTATTGTACCAATTATGATAGGTTATTTAATTCTGAATAAAAATCCGTTTAAATTGAGTCAAAACAACGTCTGGTTTTCCTGTAATCGACGTTTGATGTTGTAAGAAAATCGTCCGATGAAATTGGATACTCTCCATACACATAATATGAAATATCGCAATATCGAACCTCCGATACATAATTTTCACATAATTTCTTTATTAGGTTGACCTTATGAATATTTGCAACTATATGCCGTCTAATTTCGGTAGAAAAAAATTTCAATTAATTTTCACAAATTTTGCAGGTCGGGACCTGCGTTGTTTTTCCGTCCGAAAAATACGAAACAAAAAAAATCATTGTTCCAAATATTGGACTATTGTACCAATTATGATAGGTTATTTAATTCTGAATAAAAATCCGTTTAAATTGAGTCAAAACAACGTCTGGTTTTCCTGTAATCGACGTTTGATGTTGTAAGAAAATCGTCCGATGAAATTGGATACTCTCCATACACATAATATGAAATATCGCAATATCGAACCTCCGATACATAATTTTCACATAATTTCTTTATTAGGTTGACCTTATGAATATTTGCAACTATATGCCGTCTAATTTCGGTAGAAAAAAATTTCAATTAATTTTCACAAATTTTGCAGGTCGGGACCTGCGTTGTTTTTCCGTCCGAAAAATACGAAACAAAAAAAATCATTGTTCCAAATATTGGACTATTGTACCAATTATGATAGGTTATTTAATTCTGAATAAAAATCCGTTTAAATTGAGTCAAAACAACGTCTGGTTTTCCTGTAATCGACGTTTGATGTTGTAAGAAAATCGTCCGATGAAATTGGATACTCTCCATACACATAATATGAAATATCGCAATATCGAACCTCCGATACATAATTTTCACATAATTTCTTTATTAGGTTGACCTTATGAATATTTGCAACTATATGCCGTCTAATTTCGGTAGAAAAAAATTTCAATTAATTTTCACAAATTTTGCAGGTCGGGACCTGCGTTGTTTTTCCGTCCGAAAAATACGAAACAAAAAAAATCATTGTTCCAAATATTGGACTATTGTACCAATTATGATAGGTTATTTAATTCTGAATAAAAATCCGTTTAAATTGAGTGAAAACAATGTCTGGTTTTCCTGTAATCGACGTTTGATGTTGTAAGAAAATCGTCCGATGAAATTGGATACTCTCCATACACATAATATGAAATATCGCAATATCGAACCTCCGATACATAATTTTCACATAATTTCTTTATTAGGTTGACCTTATGAATATTTGCAACTATATGCCGTCTAATTTCGGTAGAAAAAAATTTCAATTAATTTTCACAAATTTTGCAGGTCGGGACCTGCGTTGTTTTTCCGTCCGAAAAATACGAAACAAAAAAAATCATTGTTCCAAATATTGGACTATTGTACCAATTATGATAGGTTATTTAATTCTGAATAAAAATCCGTTTAAATTGAGTCAAAACAACGTCTGGTTTTCCTGTAATCGACGTTTGAAGTTGTAAGAAAATCGTCCGATGAAATTGGATGCTCTCCATACACATAATATGAAATATCGCAATATCGAACCTCCGATACATAATTTTCACATAATTTCTTTATTAGGTTGACCTTATGAATATTTGCAACTATATGCCGTCTAATTTCGGTAGAAAAAAATTTCAATTAATTTTCACAAATTTTGCAGGTCGGGACCTGCATTGTTTTTCCGTCCGAAAAATACGAAACAAAAAAAATCATTGTTCCAAATATTGGACTATTGTACCAATTATGATAGGTTATTTAATTCTGAATAAAAATCCGTTTAAATTGAGTGAAAACAACGTCTGGTTTTCCTGTAATCGACGTTTGATGTTGTAAGAAAATCGTCCGATGAAATTGGATACTCTCCATACACATAATATGAAATATCGCAATATCGAACCTCCGATACATAATTTTCACATAATTTCTTTATTAGGTTGACCTTATGAATATTTGCAACTATATGCCGTCTAATTTCGGTAGAAAAAAATTTCAATTAATTTTCACAAATTTTGCAGGTCGGGACCTGCGTTGTTTTTCCGTCCGAAAAATACGAAACAAAAAAAATCATTGTTCCAAATATTGGACTATTGTACCAATTATGATAGGTTATTTAATTCTGAATAAAAATCCGTTTAAATTGAGTCAAAACTACGTCTGGTTTTCCTGTAATCGACGTTTGAAGTTGTAAGAAAATCGTCCGATGAAATTGGATACTCTCCATACACATAATATGAAATATCGCAATATCGAACCTCCGATACATAATTTTCACATAATTTCTTTATTAGGTTGACCTTATGAATATTTGCAACTATATGCCGTCTAATTTCGGTAGAAAAAAATTTCAATTAATTTTCACAAATTTTGCAGGTCGGGACCTGCGTTGTTTTTCCGTCCGAAAAATACGAAACAAAAAAAATCATTGTTCCAAATATTGGACTATTGTACCAATTATGATAGGTTATTTAATTCTGAATAAAAATCCGTTTAAATTGAGTCAAAACAACGTCTGATTTTCCTGTAATCGACGTTTGATGTTGTAAGAAAATCGTCCGATGAAATTGGATACTCTCCATACACATAATATGAAATATCGCAATATCGAACCTCCGATACATAATTTTCACATAATTTCTTTATTAGGTTGACCTTATGAATATTTGCAACTATATGCCGTCTAATTTCGGTAGAAAAAAATTTCAATTAATTTTCACAAATTTTGCAGGTCGGGACCTGCGTTGTTTTTCCGTCCGAAAAATACGAAACAAAAAAAATCATTGTTCCAAATATTGGACTATTGTACCAATTATGATAGGTTATTTAATTCTGAATAAAAATCCGTTTAAATTGAGTCAAAACAACGTCTGGTTTTCCTGTAATCGACGTTTGATGTTGTAAGAAAATCGTCCGATGAAATTGGATACTCTCCATACACATAATATGAAATATCGCAATATCGAACCTCCGATACATAATTTTCACATAATTTCTTTATTAGGTTGACCTTATGAATATTTGCAACTATATGTCGTCTAATTTCGGTAGATAAAAATTTCAATTAATTTTCACAAATTTTGCAGGTCGGGACCTGCATTGTTTTTCCGTCCGAAAAATACGAAACAAAAAAAATCATTGTTCCAAATATTGGACTATTGTACCAATTATGATAGGTTATTTAATTCTGAATAAAAATCCGTTTAAATTGAGTGAAAACAACGTCTGGTTTTCCTGTAATCGACGTTTGATGTTGTAAGAAAATCGTCCGATGAAATTGGATACTCTCCATACACATAATATGAAATATCGCAATATCGAACCTCCGATACATAATTTTCACATAATTTCTTTATTAGGTTGACCTTATGAATATTTGCAACTATATGCCGTCTAATTTCGGTAGAAAAAAATTTCAATTAATTTTCACAAATTTTGCAGGTCGGGACCTGCGTTGTTTTTCCGTCCGAAAAATACGAAACAAAAAAAATCATTGTTCCAAATATTGGACTATTGTACCAATTATGATAGGTTATTTAATTCTGAATAAAAATCCGTTTAAATTGAGTCAAAACTACGTCTGGTTTTCCTGTAATCGACGTTTGAAGTTGTAAGAAAATCGTCCGATGAAATTGGATACTCTCCATACACATAATATGAAATATCGCAATATCGAACCTCCGATACATAATTTTCACATAATTTCTTTATTAGGTTGACCTTATGAATATTTGCAACTATATGCCGTCTAATTTCGGTAGAAAAAAATTTCAATTAATTTTCACAAATTTTGCAGGTCGGGACCTGCGTTGTTTTTCCGTCCGAAAAATACGAAACAAAAAAAATCATTGTTCCAAATATTGGACTATTGTACCAATTATGATAGGTTATTTAATTCTGAATAAAAATCCGTTTAAATTGAGTCAAAACAACGTCTGATTTTCCTGTAATCGACGTTTGATGTTGTAAGAAAATCGTCCGATGAAATTGGATACTCTCCATACACATAATATGAAATATCGCAATATCGAACCTCCGATACATAATTTTCACATAATTTCTTTATTAGGTTGACCTTATGAATATTTGCAACTATATGCCGTCTAATTTCGGTAGAAAAAAATTTCAATTAATTTTCACAAATTTTGCAGGTCGGGACCTGCGTTGTTTTTCCGTCCGAAAAATACGAAACAAAAAAAATCATTGTTCCAAATATTGGACTATTGTACCAATTATGATAGGTTATTTAATTCTGAATAAAAATCCGTTTAAATTGAGTCAAAACTACGTCTGGTTTTCCTGTAATCGACGTTTGAAGTTGTAAGAAAATCGTCCGATGAAATTGGATACTCTCCATACACATAATATGAAATATCGCAATATCGAACCTCCGATACATAATTTTCACATAATTTCTTTATTAGGTTGACCTTATGAATATTTGCAACTATATGCCGTCTAATTTCGGTAGAAAAAAATTTCAATTAATTTTCACAAATTTTGCAGGTCGGGACCTGCGTTGTTTTTCCGTCCGAAAAATACGAAACAAAAAAAATCATTGTTCCAAATATTGGACTATTGTACCAATTATGATAGGTTATTTAATTCTGAATAAAAATCCGTTTAAATTGAGTCAAAACAACGTCTGGTTTTCCTGTAATCGACGTTTGAAGTTGTAAGAAAATCGTCCGATGAAATTGGATACTCTCCATACACATAATATGAAATATCGCAATATCGAACCTCCGATACATAATTTTCACATAATTTCTTTATTAGGTTGACCTTATGAATATTTGCAACTATATGCCGTCTAATTTCGGTAGAAAAAAATTTCAATTAATTTTCACAAATTTTGCAGGTCGGGACCTGCGTTGTTTTTCCGTCCGAAAAATACGAAACAAAAAAAATCATTGTTCCAAATATTGGACTATTGTACCAATTATGATAGGTTATTTAATTCTGAATAAAAATCCGTTTAAATTGAGTCAAAACAACGTCTGATTTTCCTGTAATCGACGTTTGATGTTGTAAGAAAATCGTCCGATGAAATTGGATACTCTCCATACACATAATATGAAATATCGCAATATCGAACCTCCGATACATAATTTTCACATAATTTCTTTATTAGGTTGACCTTATGAATATTTGCAACTATATGCCGTCTAATTTCGGTAGAAAAAAATTTCAATTAATTTTGACAAATTTTGCAGGTCGGGACCTGCGTTGTTTTTCCGTCCGAAAAATACGAAACAAAAAAAATCATTGTTCCAAATATTGGACTATTGTACCAATTATGATAGGTTATTTAATTCTGAATAAAAATCCGTTTAAATTGAGTCAAAACAACGTCTGGTTTTCCTGTAATCGACGTTTGAAGTTGTAAGAAAATCGTCCGATGAAATTGGATACTCTCCATACACATAATATGAAATATCGCAATATCGAACCTCCGATACATAATTTTCACATAATTTCTTTATTAGGTTGACCTTATGAATATTTGCAACTATATGCCGTCTAATTTCGGTAGAAAAAAATTTCAATTAATTTTCACAAATTTTGCAGGTCGGGACCTGCGTTGTTTTTCCGTCCGAAAAATACGAAACAAAAAAAATCATTGTTCCAAATATTGGACTATTGTACCAATTATGATAGGTTATTTAATTCTGAATAAAAATCCGTTTAAATTGAGTCAAAACAACGTCTGGTTTTCCTGTAATCGACGTTTGAAGTTGTAAGAAAATCGTCCGATGAAATTGGATACTCTCCATACACATAATATGAAATATCGCAATATCGAACCTCCGATACATAATTTTCACATAATTTCTTTATTAGGTTGACCTTATGAATATTTGCAACTATATGCCGTCTAATTTCGGTAGAAAAAAATTTCAATTAATTTTCACAAATTTTGCAGGTCGGGACCTGCGTTGTTTTTCCGTCCGAAAAATACGAAACAAAAAAAATCATTGTTCCAAATATTGGACTATTGTACCAATTATGATAGGTTATTTAATTCTGAATAAAAATCCGTTTAAATTGAGTGAAAACAACGTCTGGTTTTCCTGTAATCGACGTTTGATGTTGTAAGAAAATCGTCCGATGAAATTGGATACTCTCCATACACATAATATGAAATATCGCAATATCGAACCTCCGATACATAATTTTCACATAATTTCTTTATTAGGTTGACCTTATGAATATTTGCAACTATATGCCGTCTAATTTCGGTAGAAAAAAATTTCAATTAATTTTCACAAATTTTGCAGGTCGGGACCTGCGTTGTTTTTCCGTCCGAAAAATACGAAACAAAAAAAATCATTGTTCCAAATATTGGACTATTGTACCAATTATGATAGGTTATTTAATTCTGAATAAAAATCCGTTTAAATTGAGTCAAAACAACGTCTGATTTTCTGTAATCGACGTTTGATGTTGTAAGAAAATCGTCCGATGAAATTGGATACTCTCCATACACATAATATGAAATATCGCAATATCGAACCTCCTATACATAATTTTCACATAATTTCTTTATTAGGTTGACCTTATGAATATTTGCAACTATATGCCGTCTAATTTCGGTAGAAAAAAATTTCAATTAATTTTCACAAATTTTGCAGGTCGGGACCTGCGTTGTTTTTCCGTCCGAAAAATACGAAACAAAAAAAATTATTGTCCAAATATTGGACTATTGTACCAATTATGATAGGTTATTTAATTCTGAATAAAAATCCGTTTAAATTGAGTCAAAACAACGTCTGGTTTTCCTGTAATCGACGTTTGATGTTGTAAGAAAATCGTCCGATGAAATTGGATACTCTCCATACACATAATATGAAATATCGCAATATCGAACCTCCGATACATAATTTTCACATAATTTCTTTATTAGGTTGACCTTATGAATATTTGCAACTATATGCCGTCTAATTTCGGTAGAAAAAAATTTCAATTAATTTTCACAAATTTTGCAGGTCGGGACCTGCGTTGTTTTTCCGTCCGAAAAATACGAAACAAAAAAAATCATTGTTCCAAATATTGGACTATTGTACCAATTATGATAGGTTATTTAATTCTGAATAAAAATCCGTTTAAATTGAGTCAAAACAACGTCTGGTTTTCCTGTAATCGACGTTTGAAGTTGTAAGAAAATCGTCCGATGAAATTGGATGCTCTCCATACACATAATATGAAATATCGCAATATCGAACCTCCGATACATAATTTTCACATAATTTCTTTATTAGTTGACCTTATGAATATTTGCAACTATATGCCGTCTAATTTCGGTAGAAAAAAATTTCAATTAATTTTCACAAATTTTGCAGGTCGGGACCTGCATCGTTTTTCCGTCCGAAAAATACGAAACAAAAAAAATCATTGTTCCAAATATTGGACTATTGTACCAATTATGATAGGTTATTTAATTCTGAATAAAAATCCGTTTAAATTGAGTGAAAACAACGTCTGGTTTTCCTGTAATCGACGTTTGATGTTGTAAGAAAATCGTCCGATGAAATTGGATACTCTCCATACACATAATATGAAATATCGCAATATCGAACCTCCGATACATAATTTTCACATAATTTCTTTATTAGTTGACCTTATGAATATTTGCAACTATATGCCGTCTAATTTCGGTAGAAAAAAATTTCAATTAATTTTCACAAATTTTGCAGGTCGGGACCTGCGTTGTTTTTCCGTCCGAAAAATACGAAACAAAAAAAATCATTGTTCCAAATATTGGACTATTGTACCAATTATGATAGGTTATTTAATTCTGAATAAAAATCCGTTTAAATTGAGTCAAAACTACGTCTGGTTTTCCTGTAATCGACGTTTGAAGTTGTAAGAAAATCGTCCGATGAAATTGGATGCTCTCCATACACATAATATGAAATATCGCAATATCGAACCTCCGATACATAATTTTCACATAATTTCTTTATTAGGTTGACCTTATGAATATTTGCAACTATATGCCGTCTAATTTCGGTAGAAAAAAATTTCAATTAATTTTCACAAATTTTGCAGGTCGGGACCTGCGTTGTTTTTCCGTCCGAAAAATACGAAACAAAAAAAATCATTGTTCCAAATATTGGACTATTGTACCAATTATGATAGGTTATTTAATTCTGAATAAAAATCCGTTTAAATTGAGTGAAAACAACGTCTGGTTTTCCTGTAATCGACGTTTGATGTTGTAAGAAAATCGTCCGATGAAATTGGATACTCTCCATACACATAATATGAAATATCGCAATATCGAACCTCCGATACATAATTTTCACATAATTTCTTTATTAGGTTGACCTTATGAATATTTGCAACTATATGCCGTCTAATTTCGGTAGAAAAAAATTTCAATTAATTTTCACAAATTTTGCAGGTCGGGACCTGCGTTGTTTTTCCGTCCGAAAAATACGAAACAAAAAAATCATTGTTCCAAATATTGGACTATTGTACCAATTATGATAGGTTATTTAATTCTGAATAAAAATCCGTTTAAATTGAGTGAAAACAACGTCTGGTTTTCCTGTAATCGACGTTTGATGTTGTAAGAAAATCGTCCGATGAAATTGGATTACTCTCCATACACATAATATGAAATATCGCAATATCGAACCTCCGATACATAATTTTCATATAATTTCTTTATTAGGTTGACCTTATGAATATTTGCAACTATATGCCGTCTAATTTCGGTAGAAAAAAATTTCAATTAATTTTCACAAATTTTGCAGGTCGGACCTGCGTTGTTTTTCCGTCCGAAAAATACGAAACAAAAAAAATCATTGTTCCAAATATTGGACTATTGTACCAATTATGATAGGTTATTTAATTCTGAATAAAAATCCGTTTAAATTGAGTGAAAACAACGTCTGGTTTTCATGTAATCGACGTTTGATGTTGTAAGAAAATCGTCCGATGAAATTGGATACTCTCCATACACATAATATGAAATATCGCAATATCGAACCTCCGATACATAATTTTCACATAATTTCTTTATTAGGTTGACCTTATGAATATTTGCAACTATATGCCGTCTAATTTCGGTAGAAAAAAATTTCAATTAATTTTCACAAATTTTGCAGGTCGGGACCTGCGTTGTTTTTCCGTCCGAAAAATACGAAACAAAAAAAATCATTGTTCCAAATATTGGACTATTGTACCAATTATGATAGGTTATTTAATTCTGAATAAAAATCCGTTTAAATTGAGTCAAAACAACGTCTGGTTTTCCTGTAATCGACGTTTGAAGTTGTAAGAAAATCGTCCGATGAAATTGGATGCTCTCCATACACATAATATGAAATATCGCAATATCGAACCTCCGATACATAATTTTCACATAATTTCTTTATTAGGTTGACCTTATGAATATTCGCAACTATATGCCGTCTAATTTCGGTAGAAAAAAATTTCAATTAATTTTCACAAATTTTGCAGGTCGGACCTGCATTGTTTTTCCGTCCGAAAAATACGAAACAAAAAAAAATCATTGTTCCAAATATTGGACTATTGTACCAATTATGATAGGTTATTTAATTCTGAATAAAAATCCGTTTAAATTGAGTGAAAACAACGTCTGGTTTTCCTGTAATCCACGTTTGATGTTGTAAGAAAATCGTCCGATGAAATTGGATACTCTCCATACACATAATATGAAATATCGCAATATCGAACCTCCGATACATAATTTTCACATAATTTCTTTATTAGGTTGACCTTATGAATATTTGCAACTATATGCCGTCTAATTTCGGTAGAAAAAAATTTCAATTAATTTTCACAAATTTTGCAGGTCGGGACCTGCGTTGTTTTTCCGTCCGAAAAATACGAAACAAAAAAAATCATTGTTCCAAATATTGGACTATTGTACCAATTATGATAGGTTATTTAATTCTGAATAAAAATCCGTTTAAATTGAGTCAAAACAACGTCTGGTTTTCCTGTAATCGACGTTTGAAGTTGTAAGAAAATCGTCCGATGAAATTGGATGCTCTCCATACACATAATATGAAATATCGCAATATCGAACCTCCGATACATAATTTTCACATAATTTCTTTATTAGGTTGACCTTATGAATATTTGCAACTATATGCCGTCTAATTTCGGTAGAAAAAAATTTCAATTAATTTTCACAAATTTTGCAGGTCGGGACCTGCGTTGTTTTTCCGTCCGAAAAATACGAAACAAAAAAAATCATTGTTCCAAATATTGGACTATTGTACCAATTATGATAGGTTATTTAATTCTGAATAAAAATCCGTTTAAATTGAGTCAAAACTACGTCTGGTTTTCCTGTAATCGACGTTTGAAGTTGTAAGAAAATCGTCCGATGAAATTGGATACTCTCCATACACATAATATGAAATATCGCAATATCGAACCTCCGATACATAATTTTCACATAATTTCTTTATTAGGTTGACCTTATGAATATTTGCAACTATATGCCGTCTAATTTCGGTAGAAAAAAATTTCAATTAATTTTCACAAATTTTGCAGGTCGGGACCTGCGTTGTTTTTCCGTCCGAAAAATACGAAACAAAAAAAATCATTGTTCCAAATATTGGACTATTGTACCAATTATGATAGGTTATTTAATTCTGAATAAAAATCCGTTTAAATTGAGTCAAAACAACGTCTGGTTTTCCTGTAATCGACGTTTGAAGTTGTAAGAAAATCGTCCGATGAAATTGGATGCTCTCCATACACATAATATGAAATATCGCAATATCGAACCTCCGATACATAATTTTCACATAATTTCTTTATTAGGTTGACCTTATGAATATTTGCAACTATATGCCGTCTAATTTCGGTAGAAAAAAATTTCAATTAATTTTCACAAATTTTGCAGGTCGGGACCTGCATTGTTTTTCCGTCCGAAAAATACGAAACAAAAAAAATCATTGTTCCAAATATTGGACTATTGTACCAATTATGATAGGTTATTTAATTCTGAATAAAAATCCGTTTAAATTGAGTCAAAACAACGTCTGGTTTTCCT